>PVKS010010838.1:19810-58799 GCA_004027875.1 Aplodontia rufa
ATGAAAGCCACACGAAAAATTAAATAAAAATTTATTCTGTCTCGCTCACTGTCCCTCTCTCTTTAAAACAAACAAACAAAAAAGGCGGGGGGGGGGGCGGGAGCGGGGCTGGAGCAGTGGCTCAGCAGTTACGGTGCTAGCCTGGCATGCATGAGGATATTGGTTCAAACCCCAGTACCACATACCAACTGTCAGAGAAACAAAGGCCAGATGAAAAAATAAAATTGATTCTCTCTATATATTGCTCTCTTAAAAAAAATCCCTAGTATAACTAAGCCTCTAAAAGGTGACACAACAAAGAGGGATATACTTTAGATTAGGTAGGCTGTAAGCATCTATGAGGAAATGACATTTTGATATTTAAGTAGAGAGGTGACAACGCTTCCTCCCTTGCTAGGAAAGAGGGAGGGATGATTCATTGCAGGAAAAGGGAAGAGCACATGCAAAGGCCAGGAGGGAGCATAGACCTTTCCCATGGAGGAAGTGAAAGAGGACCAGTGTAGAGGAAGAAAAGAAGGGCAGGAAATGTGGTTAAAGAGATTGGGGGGGCTGGAGCGGTGGCTCAGCAGTTTCAGCGCTTGCCTGGCAAGCACGAGGACCCGGGTTCAAACCCCAGCACCATGTACACAACTAAGTGTTGGAGCAACTAAGGCCATGTGAAAAACTAAATAAAGTTCTTTCTCTCTAAAAAAAAAAAGAGATTGGGGACAGGGATAGGGACCCTGGCAGGCAGTTCATTCAGGGATAGCCTAATACAAGAAGTTTGAATTTTATTCTGTAATGGAACCAGAAAAAAAAAACATTTTTTAAACAGAGGGAATATCTTATTTCTAACTTATTGCATTTAACAGGATCCTAAGAGTATGCTCACAAATTTTTGCAGAATTTGCAGAAGAACTATATTTTTTTGAGGATCCCCCCAAAAAATCTGCATAAAATTCAGGTTCCATATCATTCAGCTTCATCTCTGAATGGGGTAAAGCAATCTTGACAATTTGTTACCAAATCTATTGGCAATGCATTTTTTCCCTCTTTAATTTACACTGATCATTTTAAAGTTGTACCAGGGCATAATCAGAAACCATGAGCACAACAGAGTTCTTTCTGCTGGCAACCCACCACAGAAGAAGCTTTGCCTGAGAAACACTCTCAGAGGGGAAAGGTGAAGAACGCAGCTTTCCCCCTCTTTGTGCTAGAAGAAAGGGGAATAGTCCCTGTTTGTCTTAGGCAGCCTACACAAAGATGCCTCCTATTGTAACATAACAATGAGTCATGCAGGTAGATGCAGATGGTGTGGAAAACTAACCTAGAGAGCAGTGTTTGCCCAGAAGCACTTTAAAAATACATATCCACCACGAATGGAAGTTACCTTTCAGTGTCCTTTAGTCTTCTCAACAGTTACCAATAACTAAGATACCATTTTTGGAAGGTTTACTCACGTCAGGAGCTCATTTAATTTTCACAACTATCCTAACTAGGTTCTATTCATTAGCCCCATTTTTGCAAATGAAAACAATAAACCTAAGCTTCAGAAAGATTAAGAGACTTATCCCAGGTCACAAAACCACAAGTAAAAGAGTCAGGCTTCAAACCCAGTCCGATTCCAGAGATCAACCTTCTAACCACTATTTAGAACTTCCCAGACCCACCCAAATTTTTCTCCTACCAACCATTTCCTTTTAACATAATTTCTTCCCCTTGCAAGAATACAGCCTCAGTAATTTAGCAAAGCCCTAAGCAACTTAGTGAGACCTTGTCTCAAAATAAAAAAAATTAAAAGGGCTGGATGTAGCTCAGGTTAAATGCCCATAGGTACCAAAAAGAAAGAAAAGAAAACAAATTCCAGCTACTCATGAGGCTGAGGCCAGAGGATGTCAAGTTCAAGGCCAGCCAGGGCAACTTAGTGAGAACCTATCTCAAAATAAAAAATAAAAAGGGCTGGGGATGTGGCTCAATGGTTTAGTGCCTCTGAGTTCAATCCTCTGCCACAAAAACAAAACTTGTCTTGAAAACATCGAGGATTACTGAGGAATCCCCTGCCCTGGAGGTAGGGTTTGTCTGTTTTAAGGGCTCAAAAAACTGTACACTGAAACTGAAGGAATTTGTATAATCCAATCCACCCATATACACATGTCAAGTCAATCTCATGTAAAACAGCAACTCCAGTACTGAAGGAGATTTTAAGGGGAATCTATTGGGGACAGGTCTGAAAAGCCTGGCTGAGCTCATATAAGTCCACCACAGATAGCCCTTGTGACCATTTCAGGGATGAACAGTCACCAAGCCAACAGGTCCCCTAGATATTAAAATCTACAGAAAGGAAGGGAGGTTACAGAAATCATCAAAAGGCAGAAGGTCCAGGCCTACTTTATTCATTTTGTCAGCAAGCATATAGGTAAAAGATTAAGAACCTGATCTTTTCAAGTTATTTCTCCAGATAGACAGGTGTCTCTCCCTCACATGGTCTTGTTCTTTACCCAGAACCCAAGAGAGTTGAGAGAAGTCAGAAATCCCCATGAAACAGTTCCAAGAAATCAAAGTGCTGGTTTGTGAGCCACACTGGAAACTGCAAATACGAGCACCTTCGTGTGGTTTCCATGGTCATGGTGTTCACGTCAGGAGTTCAGAGCTCATGGTCAAGTAAGGAAAGCCAGGGGACTCATTGGTGAGGGCATGATTTGTTTAACGAATGGTCAGATAAAGAAGAAAAACCGCTTCCTTTCAGCAAGACAGTTCCCAGAAAGGTCAGGGGGTGGGAGTCCCCAAAGACAGCAAGGGAGAAGCCATGGAGCAGTCTGTGTACACACACCCCCGCTGGCCAGGTGGCACCTACTAGTAGGACCCACAGGTGTCAAGCACTAAGGTAAGGTTGGGGCAAACTGATCTTGGTTCAAAACTCCATACCCTAAGCAGGTCTCAAAGGCGCAGGTGCGATCTTAATTTTTTCAAAACATTTGCCTCCTCGTCCAGTTACAGGCCAGAATCCCAGCGGATCACTGTTAGAAAACAGCAGGGGAGAGGGGCCACGTACTTAGGTTTCATTTTCGTGGGAGATTGGTCAATGGCCAAGACGACTGAAAAGGGGGAAAGTCGAGACTCGCTGGGTCCACTCACGGGTCTGAGTCAGGAGCGCAATCAGTGCTTAGTCACCGATACCTCGGCGGCAGGGAGTTCCTCGCCCCCTTCCAGCCCGAGCCCTACGTGACCAACCCCAGTGGAGCACGGCGCGCAGTGCACACCCGACTGGCGCTCGCGCGCCTCGGCGGGGCCTCCCCAGCCCGGCCCCCGCGCTCGCCGCCCACCCCGGACTTACTCCGCGGAGCTGGTCCCGTTAACCGCCGAGCCGTCGGGGGCCGGGTTCAGCTGGATGGGCGTCGGCTTCTTTTTGGGCATTTTGTACCGGGAAAGGCGCTTCCAACTCTGAGGGGAGGGTGGCCCCTCTCGCTTCCTCCCTCTGCACTGCCCCGCGCCCGCTGCGCGGGAGAAACGCGGAGGCGCGGGCCCGGACACTGACTTCGGAGGGCGCTTCCTGGGCGGTCCCGTCAGCGCCTAGAGGCCAGCGCCGGTCTCCGGGGACCCCTACCACACCCCACCCTCCCGCGAATCTGTGCACAAGGAGGCGAACGGCTGCCCCGCCGGCGCGGAGCGGGCTGCGTGCGCTCGGCAACCCGGGACTCCTCCCTGTCTGTCGTTCAGTCAGCGGGTCCCTCACGCTCGCACAGCTCCGCCGCGCGGGCAGCAGAAGCCTGCTCCAGCCCCGGCCCGGGAAAGTGCAGCCGCCACCGCGCTCCTAGCAGCTCCGCGCAGCCTTCCCAGGGAGGGGACTGGAGGGCGGGGGGAGGGGCGGGGAACGGGGAAGCCTCGCCCCCACCGGGCCTGCGGTGCTAACCCCCAGTCGGCCCCGCCCCCATTGCCTCGCCGACAGCCAATGAGAGCAAACAACGAAGGCAGATGACGCGGAAATACGTCATGGGGGCGTGGCGCGCTGGCCTGGGAGCCGGGCCGGCGCGGGCTCCATGGCGCCCTCTGCTGCTTGGAGGCACCTCAGATGGACCCCCCTGCAAAAAAAGGTTTCGGGTCCAGGTTCCTGCTTCCAGCTGCGAGGTGAGATCCTCAGGGCTGAGCAAGCCTCCTCCTCTGAGAGCCTGGGGCTCCTCTTCTGTCCTGAGCCAAGTTGTGTTGAAGGAGACGAAATTACAAAATATATAAGGAAAATAACCTTGTCTCTGGTCAAGAGAAGCGTCTTAGGAAAGTAGAAAACTTGTAGAGACACTCCTTGCGCCCAACTGGCCTGTGTGTAATTTTCCTGTTGTAATACTACTGACGAGGGTGTAGAAAGATGGGTGCGCACTAACGATGAGATAGTAAATTCCATGCACTCTCTTCTGAGAGCGGATTGATAATTTTTAAAGCATTAAAAATCCTCTTTCAAGGGCTGGAGCGGTGGCTCAGCATTATGGTGCTTGTCTGGCAAGTGCGAGGACACAAGTAAAACCCCAGCACCACTATACAACCAAGTGTCTGAGGAATGAAAGTCACATGAAAAACTAAATAAAGATTGCTTCTCTCTTGCTCTCTCTCTGTCCCCTCTTTCTTTAAAAAAAAAAAAAAATCTTCTTTCAGGCCAGGACTAGGGAGACTGAGGTAGGAGGATTGAAAGTTCCAGGCTAGCCTCAACAACTCAGCAAAACCCTGTCTCAAAATAAAAGCCTGACGCCATGGCCCATGCCTGTAATCCCAGCAACTCAGGAGGCTAAGACAGGAGGATTTCAAGTTTGAGGCCAGTCTGGTAAATTTAGTGAAACACTGTCTCAAAATAAAAAATAAAATAGTGGAGATTTAGCTCAGTGGTAGAGCACCTCTGGATGTAATAATCCCCAGTATGGGGGTTGGGGGAAAATATTAGGTTTACTGAACAAAGGGTGTACACCTGGTAGTCCAAGGCCAGGCGTCAGCCAGCTAGCAGGTAAGGAGGCTGTAGAAAAGGGTGAAGGAGGATTGCGTGTTTAAAGAAACCACCCTAGAGCCCTAATGGGAAAGCCAGGGAACCAAGTTGGGGAGGTCTGGCAGCTTAGATGGGAGATTGATTACATACATTATGATTGATCAAATAATTAGATAAATGTTAAGCATGATGGAATCATGCTTGAGTTGGAGGTATCAGTGTAAATTCATAGTTTTTGCCTCAAGAAAGTAGTTCTACTTTTTTTTTTTTTTTAAAGAGAGGGACAGTGAGAGAGAGAAAGAGAGAAACAACTTTATTTAGTTTTTCACATGGCCCCAGTTGCTCCAACAGTCAGTTATGTACGTGGTGCTGGGGTTTGAACCCGGGTCCTCCCGCTTGCCAGGCAAGTGCCGAAACCGCTGAGCCACTGCTCCAGCCCAGTAGTTCTACTTTTTTATGTGAAGTTCAAAACTGACAAATCTCATCTTTGGTGGTAGATGTTGGGATAGTACTTATACTCTAGGAGGGTGCAAAAGGAAGATGAGATGAAGGTGCTTTCAAGGGTGCTGGTTACACAGGGCCCCATATATGATATGTTCACGTTTCTGCCGGTATGGTACCCTTCAGTAAAACAATTACTAGAAAAAGATAAATTATTTTGAAAACGTGTGTGTGTGTGTGTGGTGCTAGGGATCAAACTAAAAAAAATTTTTTTTAGGTTTTTTAGGAAATTTACTGGTATTAAAGATTTAATTATAACAAAGATGCTATAGAATGATTATACCTTGAATGTTGAACATCATAAAAAATAATTTGTAAAGTCTTGACTTATAGTTGATGTTAGGCCAGGGACCTCACATATGCTAGGCAAGTTTGGTACCACTGAGCTCCAACCCTAGCCCCTATATGTATCTTGAATTTTTGTTTGTTTTTTAGTACATATGTCTTTATTTAAAATTTTTAAGATATGAGGGGCTGGAGTCTAAAAATCTTTTGTGTTTACTTTTTGGTGTCACTGGGGATTGAACCCAGTGGCACTATATCACTGAGCTACATCTCCAACCTTTTATATTTTTTATTTTAAGATAGGATCTTGCTAAGTTGTCCAGGCAAATCTCAAACTTGTCATCCTCCAGCATCAGCCCTTTAAATTGCTGGGATTACAGACATGCACTGCATGTGGTAGTGCATTTTTTTTTTTAAGGATGGTCGGGGCTGGAGCACTCTTTCTCTCTCATTGTCCCTCTCTCTTAAAAAAAAAAAAAAAAAAAGAGTGGGGAGGATCTGGAGAAGTGTCTCAGCTTGCCCCAGCACCACATACGCAACAAAGTGTCGGAAAGCCAAAAACCAGATGAAAATCTAAATAAAATTGATTCTCTCTCACACATTCCCTCTCTCTCTTTTTCTTTTTTAAAGAGAGAGAGAAAGAATCAATTTTATTTAGTTTTTCATGTCGCTTTCATTGTTCCAAATGTACATAGTGCTGGGGTTTGAACTTGCATCCTCATGCATACCAGGCAAGTGCCATAACCACTAAGCCACCACTCCAGCCCACATTCTCTCTCTTTTAAAAAAAAAAAAAAAACTAAACAAACAAGCAAACAAACAAAAAAAAAAGAGAGTTAATTTTTTTTCCACGTAGTTTTTTCTTCCACTTGGTTGTGTATGTGGTACTCAGGTTCTTGGAGGTCCTTGCATGTGCCAGTAAAGCACTCTATCACTGAGCCACCTCTCCAGCCCTGGTGCCTTTTTTATTTTTAATTCCAGAAAAATGATAAATTGACCCAAATTAGTTTTATTCTGTTTTGTTTTTTTACATTGAAAGAATAATATAGGCCTGTCTTACATTAAACCATTTGTGTCTTTTGAATATTTTGTGCTTTTTGTTTCAAATTTTGTGTTTTTAAAATATCATTAGTACCAGCTTGTTATGGTGGGGGAGGACCAGAAAAGCATTAAAAAGGTAATAAAACCCATTCTTGTTACACTACTCCATGATAATCTGTTTACTCGATGGAATCCTGTGTTTATTTGTAGCTATATCAAATGCAGTTGATATTATAGGATCAGTGAGTTTTATTTTAGAGGCAAGTTCATATTTGTCTCCTTACAAATTAAGACCTTTTATTCTCCTACTAGGAAAAATTCAGTCAGGAAATTGAAAATAAAAAATTTCTGAGTGCTGCAAACAAACTCTTCCATATGAAGAAATTCCACCTTCTGTTTTGTTTTGTTTCTTTTTACTACCACATTTTCCTGCACTCTAATCATGAGAGAATTCTGGCTGGTAATCAAATGCTCTTACTATCATTAATTCCCTTTGACTAAAACTCATTCTGATCAGGTGGAGCTAATTATTAAAATTTTTAAATAAATAGCCGAGGCATGTAACCCATGGTCTGGATTTCCAAGCTCCTGTGAGTTTGGCAGCTGTTCCTGTTGAGTAACTGAGTGGAGTCAAGTGTGAAGAGTGGAAGGGTAGCGGCAGTCCCCTCCCCCTCAGAGGAGAGCATCCGCTTCCTCTCTTCTTGATGTCAGACATTCCGATTGTAATGAAACCACTGGGTTATTTTGGGAACCACTTTTAATGGTCACTTGCCCTTCATTTAAAGGAAAAGATGCCTCCATAAGGTGGAGAATGATGCAATTTTAGTTGCTATCTGAGGATGTGGCTTAAACCAGACAGGAAGGATGTGAGATCCGATACCTATTTTTTGGAGGAATTGAGGGTTGGTTCTTCACCCAGGCTGGACAGATGTGGTTCTGTGCTACTTTGATTTTTACCCTTTAGTAGCATAGTGAAAGAAGATACTTGGAACATACCAGCTTCCGAGAGGGTAATTGTGGAGAAGGAAGTCTTAACTTCCTTTGGAATCAATCTAGGATCCCAGATATTCTTTTTCCTAAATCTGGTCTAAGATTTTGAAAGTCTCAAATCTCTGTCCCAGGGCATTCATTCAAATGCTTGTTATCATTGGTCTTTTCTAAGTATTCTTTTTTTTTTTTTTAAAGAGAGAGAGACAGCGAGAGAGACGGAAAGAGAGAAACAACTTTATTCGGTTTCTCACATGGCCTTAGTTGCTCCAACAGTCAGTTGTGTACGTGGTGCTGGGGTTTGAACCTGGATCCTCTGAGCCACCGCTCCAGCCCCTCTCAATATTATTCTTGCAGGTGCTGTAGTTTATGTCTGTAATCCTGGTGTCTCAGGAAGCTGAGGCAGGAGGATCACAAGTTCCAGGCCAGCCTCAGCAAGGTAGCAAGGCCCTAGGCAACACAATGAGACCCTGTCTTATAAAAGTAAAAAGGGCTGGGGATATATAGCTCAGTGGTAAAGCACCTCTGGGCTCAATCCACAGTACCCTCCCCAAAAAATAAAAAATAAATACATTTTCTTCTTCTTTACGCTTTCTGCTACTCAGTGGAAAATTCTCATATCATCCTTCTGCTGCCAAGTATATTGCAAATATTACAGGCAAGAAATTTAAAATAAGTGAGCATTTGAGCTTCAGTGACCTGGAGTTATAATAAGAATACAGTTACAGTGCTTGCCTGGCATGCCGAGGACACAGTCCAAACCTCAGCATCACATATACAACAAAGTGTCATAGCAAAAAACCACATGAAAAACGAAATAAAATTGATTCTTTCTCTCTCACTGTCCCTCTCTCTTCAAAAAAAAAAAAAAAAAAGTAAGAGAATGTGGGACCTACACAGGCAGTTTTTTTTTTTTTTTTAAGAGAGAGGGAGCGAGAGAATCTATTTTATTTATTTTTTCCATGTGGCCTTTGTTTCTCCAGACACTTAGTTATGCGTGTGGTTCTGGAGTTCAAACCTGGTGTCCTAGGGTCCTCGTGCATGCCAGGCAAGCGTTCCAACCACTGAGCATTGCTCCAGCGAGGCAGGTCATCATAAAAAATCTGATTATACATCTTTCTGTAATTATCTCTACTTTTCCTGAAAAGAATTTCATGTCCAGTAATGAACTCTGCATGACACATAGTCCTGGGTTTATCTGTATTTTAAGATACTGTAAACTATTATATACTATAGTCATCAGTACATCTCTGTTTTTAGTTTTACATACTTCCAGGGAGCAAGGAATCTCTTCTCCACAATGTGCCAGATTGCTCTAATTGTACAACCCCAGAATATAAATGATCATTGTTATGATAATGATAACATTGTTATGTAATAAGATTACTGCTGAACCATAAGGGTTTTTATCTTTGCTCCTTTCTCTGCTTTCTCTGAATAGATAGACCTTTGTAACTAGATCCTAGACTGACATCTGATACGGCGCTTTTGCATTTGGAAGGTGGAAGACTGAGTTCATTTTAGAATTTTAGAACTGGATTATAGAGGTCCTGGTACCCAATCACCCCACTTTATAAATGGGAAAACACTCAGAGGAGTCAATGGGATTCTCCAAGTTCACACAGCTAATTAGGGGTTAGAACAGGGACATTTTCTGATTCCTAATCATCTTTTAGGCTAGGTTCAGTAGAATCAGGACTCTGGAAACTGAGGTGGGGGGATTACTTGAGCCCATGAGTTTAAGGCCAGCCTGGGCAACATAGAAAACAAAAATCTGTTATCTTGCCAAATAGTAGATAAGTAAAATTAATTTTGTTTGACAATCATAGGTAGATTTGTTTGGCTGTGATATTTTCAATTACAAAAACACAAAAGCAGGTGGTGGTGATGGTGAAGACTGAGGAGGCTGAAGCAGATGGATCAAAAGTCAAGGCCAGGGGGCTGGAGTGGTGGCTCAGCAGTTATGGCACTTGCCCGGCGTGTGCAAGGATGTGGGTTTGAACCCCAGCAACATGTACACAACAAAAGCCACATGAAAAACTAAATCAAATTGATTCTCTTCTTTCTTTCTCACTGTGTCTTTAAAAAAAAAAAAAAGTCAAAGCCAGTCTGGGCAACTTAGAGCCTGTCCCAAAATAAAAAATAAAAAGGGCTGGGGATTTAGCTCAGTGGTAGAGTGCTTGCCTAGCATGTACAAGGCTTACCCTTTTTTAAACCCCAGTTCTGGGGTTTAAAAAAAAAATAAAGACACTTAAGATCTTGGTAATGTCATAATAATAATGATTGTTTTTCCTTTATTTATATCCCTTTCTCCAATTTTAATACCTTCAATTTCAACTGATTATCAAGGCATATTTTATGTAAATTCAATAGATTTGGATTTATCATACTGAATAATTCTTTTAAGTTTTATGAATTTGAGACCAAAATTAGAAACTGATAAACCTAAATACCATTCAAACTTAATTCATAAACACTCCTTTTTTTTTTTTTTTAAGGAGTGCTAGGGATTGAATCTAGGGCCTCACACTTGCTAAACACATGCTCTACCATTGAGCTCTTTCTCCAGCCCCTATCAAACTCTTTTTTTATAAAAGTAATTTCATATAGTATCCATGATACCCATAGTTCAAAGTTAGGGATTTATTTTAGGAAAATAATCACAGATGTTCAACAGGGTTGTTTGTTTTAGCATCACTCCACAAAAACAAAATGTAAATGCAAATCAATGTTTTTTTTTTCGTTGAGAAACTATAACAATTTTTTAATATTGATTACCTTTAGGAAAAAAAGACTTGCTAGGTGACAAGAAAATCTTTTACTTTTCAGTTTTGTATTTTATTTTTCTATCCAGATATATGTATTACTTTATTTTATTTTATTCAAAAACAATGACAAGCCTGGGTATGGTGGCACATGCCTATAATTCCAGTGACTCAGGAGGCGCACGAGTTTGAGGCCAGCCTGGCCAACTTAATGAGATCTTGTCTCAAAATAAAAAATAAAAAGTAATTGGGTTTGTAGCTCAATGAGAAAGTGTGCCTGTGTTCAATCCTCAGTACAAAAAATAATTTCTTTTTAATCTTAGGGATTGAAACGAGGGCCTTAGCTTGTACACGTTAAACCCAAGTTGTATCATTAAGCGACATCCCCAGCCCTAAAGTATATCTTTTGAATAATTTGACATATTCAAAATATGAAATAAAGCATCATGACAATCAGAATAATGAACATATCAGTTATCCCCAACAGTGACCTCATGTGCCCCTTTAGAAACCTTTTCTCATCTGTCCCTTCTCCCACTATAATTTGCCTTTTGTAGAACTTTATGTAAATGGAATTATTAAATATGTTCCCTGTGTTCTTTTGGTCTGGTTTCTTTCATTCACCGGATTATTTTTAAGAGTCACCCATAGGGGCTGGAGCGGTGGCTTGGCAGTTATGGTGCTTGCCTGGCATGTGCGAGTACAAGAGTTCAAATCCCAGCATCACATACACAACAGTGTCTTGGAGCAGTGAAAGTCACTTGAAAAACTAAATAAAAATTGTGTGTGTCTCTCTCTCACTGTCCCTCTCTCTAAAAAAAAAAAAATTCACCCATAATCCCATTGATTGCTGACTAATATGTGACTTTATGACTATATCATAATTTGTTACCTTTTGATAGACATTTGAGGTCCCCACCCCCACTTTTTTAACTACTACAAATAAAACTATTTTAGACATCTGGATGCAAATCTTTATCTGTGTACAAATCATTTTTTCGGGTAAATAACTAAGAGTAAAATGGCTGGGTCATACACTAAGTGTATGTTTAACTTTTTAAGACTCTTCTAAACTATTTACCAAAGTGTTGAAACTTTGTTACATTCCTATCAGTACCCAAGAAGAGATCCATTTGTTCTACATCCTTGTCAGTATTTTGTAGTGTCAGTCCTTTTAAATTTTAGCCATTTTAGCTGATGTGTAGTGTGTCTCATTATAGCATTGTAGCTTTTCTTTTTAAGAGAGAGGGACAGCGAAAGAGAGAGGTAGAATCAATTTTTATTGAGTTTTTACATGGCTTTCATTGCTCCAACACTTAGTTGTGTACATGGGTGCTGGGGTTTGAACCCGTGTACTTGCGTGTGCTGAGCAAGTGCTGTAACTGCTGAGCCACTGCTCCAGCCACCCCCCACTTTTTTTTTTTTAAGAGAGAAGGACAATGAGAGAGAGGTAAAGACAGAATCAGTTTTTATTTAGTTTTTTTCACATGGCTTTCATTGCTCCAACACTTAGTTGTGTACATGGGTGCTGGGGTTTGAACCCATGTACTTGCGTGTGCTGGGCAAGTGCCATAACCGCCGAGCAACTGCTCTAGCCCCTCATTGTAGTTTAATTTATATTTCCTTACCGACTGATGATATTCAGAATATTTTTGCACTTCTTTGACATCCATATATCTTCTTTGGCAAATTGAATGTTTAGATTTTTTGCCATTTTTTTTTAAAGAGAGAGGGACAGTGAGAGAGAGAAAATCAATTTTTTTATTTAGTTTTTCGTGTGACTTTCATTGCTCCAACACTTCATTGTGCGCCAAGCATGAGCAAGTACGTGGGTTCGAACTCTAGCACCGCCCCGATTTTTTGCCATTTTTGTGTTGTTTGTCTTATTATGGTGTTATAAGAATTCTTATATACTTTAGGTACAAGTCCTTTGTCAGATGTATATTTGCAATGATTTTCTCCCTGCATATTGGTTTGCTTCTTCATTTTCTCGTTCTTTGTTTCTTTGAGCAAGAGAGGGAGAAAAAATCAATTTTATTTATTTTTTTTATCCGGCCTTTGTTTCTCTAACCCTTAGTTGTGTACGTGGTGCTGGGGTTTGAACCTGAGTCCTCATGCTTGCCAGGCAAGCGCCGAAACCGCTGAGCCACCGCTCCAGCCCATTATTTTTCTTTTTTTAAAGAAAGAGGGGACAGTGAGAGGACTTTCATTCCTCCGACACTTTTGTTGTGTACCTGATGCTGGGGTTTGAAGTCGTGTATTCGCGCATGCATGCAAGCTCCGTAACCACCAAGCCACTGCTCCAGCCCCTAATTTAATGAGGTTTTGGTAGTTCATTTGTGTGTGTGTCTGTCTGTCTGTCTGTCTGTCTGTGTTCTAAGAAACTTTTAGCATTGAAAGACCATCAGGGAAGTTTTCCGTATTTTGTTTTTTTCTTTTGTTTTGTTTTGTGGTGCTGAGGATCAAAAATAGGGCCTCATACTTACTGTGCAAGGGTTCCACCAATAAGCTATATTCTCACTCCCTTCTGTGTGTTGTTTTTTTGTTTTGTTTTGTTTTGGGGGTTACCAGGGACTGAACCCCGGGGGGGGCTTTTACCACTGTTACAATACCAGTCCCTTTTATTTGTTAGTTTGAAACAAGGTCTCTCTAAATTACTGAAGGTCTCACTAAGTTGCTGAGGCTGGCCTCATCTTCCTGACTTACTGAGATTGCAGATGTGAGCCTTCTATATTTGGAATACATGCCTTAAACTTTAAAACTTTTTTAAAATCAATCTCCATAAAGACTGTCAAAAATTGCCAGTGTTGGGGCTGGAGCGGTGGCTCAGTGGTTTCAGCGCTTGCCTGGCAAGCATAAGGACCCGGGTTCAAACCCCAGCACCACATACACAACTGAGTGTTGGAGCAACTAAGGCCATGTGAAAAACTAAATAAAATTGTTTCTCTGTTTCTGTCTCTCTCTCTTTAAAAAAAAAAAAATTGCCAATGTTGGGGGCTGGAGCGGTGGCTCAGCGGTTACGGCACTTGACTTGCATGTGCGAGTACAGGAGTTCAAACTCCAGCACCGCATACACAATGAAATCTTGGAGCAATGATGGCTACATGAAAAGCTAAATAAAAACTGATTCTCTCTTTCTCTCTCTCGCTGTTCTTCTCTCTTAAAAAAAAAAAAAATTGACAATGTTGGGCTGGAGCAGTTGCTCAGTGGTTACTACATTTGCCTGGCATGCACAAAGACTCGGGTTCAGACCCCAGCACCACATACGCAAATGAGCAATGAAAACCACATGAAAAACTAAGAAAGAGTTGATTCTCTCTCTTTCTCTCTCTCTTTAAAAAAAAAAAAATTGCCAATGCTGACTATATTTCAAATCATCAAGGCAGGGTACTGGGAAAATTTTTCAATTAGCAATAATCACTCCTCAGATAAACCTCATTGGCTGGGATACTGCCATTGCACAAAGCTAAACTAAATCTTTAAAAATGGTTCTTTCTTGTGAAAATGCTTAAGGAACAGCTCCCCAGCTCCCTCACCTGGTAAGAATGTTCTTTTCAAACATTTGAACATCAGACATTTCAAAATTATGAAAGAGTAAAAAATAACCTAAAGTGTTTTTATTTTTTCAGATATCTTCAGAATTGCAAATACCTTACTGTTGAGAATATAGAAGAAATAATTAGAAAATATGAGACATGAAATCAAATAGTGCTGGTCTCATTCTGTTGGATGGTTGAGTGTTTTTTTTTTTTTTAAAGAGAGGGACAGTGAGAGAGAGAAAAAAAGAGAGAACTAATTTTATTTAGTTTTTTAGTTGGCTTTTGTTGCTTAGAGACTTCGTTGTATATGTGGTGCGGGGGTTTAGAACTCGCATACTTGCACATGCTGGGCAAGCGCCATAACCACTGAGACACCGCCCCAGCCCTGTTTGAATGTTTTCTTTCCCTCTATTACACCTTGGAAATGGGGAAATACTTCATGGGTTGTTGTTGTTGTTGTTGTTTTGTTTTGTTTTTTTAAGAAAGGACAGAGAGGGACTAGAGCAGTGGCTCAGCGGTTGTGGCACTTGCCTTGCATGCACAAGTACATGTGTTCAAATCCCAGCACCACGTACACAATGAAGTGTCTGAGCAACGAAAGTCCATGAAAAACTAAAATAAAATTGATTCTGTCTTTCTTTCTCTCTCTCTCTCTCTCTCTAAAAAAATGAAAAGAAAAAAGAAAGAAAGGACAGAGAGAGAGAAGCAATCTTTATTTAGTTTTTCATGTGACTTTCATTCCTCAGACACTTGGTTGTGTATGTGGTGCCGGGGTTTGAACTCGGGTTCTAGTGCTTGCCAGGCAAGCGCTGTAACTGCTGAGCCATTGCTCCAGCTCCACTTTGTGGGTTTTTGTTTGTTTGTGTTTCTTTCTTGGTTGGAGGTGGTAGGGATTTTTTGTTTTTTAGACTAGTTATTGAACCAAAGGGTATATACCCAACCTTATTTATTTATTTATTCAGTTATTGTTAGAGAGAGGGACAGTGAGAGAGAGAAAGAGAGAATCAATTTTATTTAGTTTTTCATGTGACTTTCATTGTTCTGACACTTCATTGCATACGTGGTGCTGGGGTTTGAACCCGGGTCCTTGTGCATGCCAGGCAAGCACCATAACTGCTGAGCCACAGTTATAAAATCTTTTGTATTTTGATACAGGGTCTCACTAAGTTGCTCAGGGCCTTGCAGAAGCTGGCTTTGAACTTGGGATCATCCTGCCTTAGCCTCTCAAGCTGCTGGAATTAGAGGTGTGCACTACCAGGCCTCATGAGACTGCTTTACTATTATCCTTCTTCTTCTTCTTCTTTTTTTTTTTTAAAGAGAGAAGGACAGAGAGAGAGAAAGACAGAGAGAATCAATTTTATTGAGTTTTTCACATGGGTTTCATTGCTCTGACACTTAGTTGTGTATGTGGGTGCTGGGGTTTGAACCCATGTACTTGCGCATGCCACGCAAGCGCTGTAAGTGCCGTAACCACTGAGCCACCACTCCAGCTCCCTATTATCCTTCTTTTCCATCAAATTATATTTGGATGAGCCGAGCATGGTGGTGCATGTCTGTAATCACAGCTACTCAGAAGGCTGAGGTAGGAAGATCCCCTTTGTTGGGAAGCTTGGGCAACATAGCCAGATCACCTCTCAAAACAAACACAAACCACCATTCCAATTGAGTCACACTGTATTTGAATGAAGATGAGAAGATTTTACTACCTTAATGGATGGCATTAAAGTCCTGTTTGAAATTGAAATATTCTCCTTGGGAAGAATACTGTATTTTAATAAGTGCTTTAAGCTGGTGTGTACCCACATACATTGCTTCTTACTTACAACCTATCAGCTGGCTCCAAATTTAAGAAAACAGGGGAAAATGGTCTACCTAATAGAGGAGATGGAAAGGCAGCGGGGAAATAGGGAAGGTGGCCATTAGATGAAGGCTTGACGTAACCCTCTCCCCAGCAGCACCATATTAGCAACTCTTGTTGTTAAAACTGGAGAAAGGGCCTGACCTAAGTTGAAGTGTTTCAGAACAGCAATAACATGTGAGATTGAACAACTCAGAGGCCCAGATAATCATGAAAACCTGTCTCACTGTGAATTTACAGAAATCTTGGGAGGGAAATGAGGATATAACTCAGAGATACAGCAGTTTGCCTAGATTTTATGAGAACATGGATTCAATTTCCAGGATCAAAGGAAGGAAGAAGGGAGGGAGTAAATAAAAAAAAAAATTGGGGAGAGATCCCAACTTCCACAGGCAGTTAAAGTGAAAATGGTCAGGGTTTGAGCCAACTGTACTTGAACTATGAAGACTAAGTTTAAACTAACATCTTGGGCATTTGCATGATCCTAAAAGAGCAGTCTCCAATATAAAAATTTAAACTGTTAACTTTTGTTTTGTTTGTTTTTAGAGATGGGGGTTTCATTATGTTGCACAGGGAGCTCAAACTCATGAGCTCAAGCAATCCTGCCCCGTCAGCCTCCCAAATAGCTGGGACTTCAGGTGCATGCCACCATGCCAGGTTACAATATGCAATTTTTTTGGCTTACTTGCTCAAGAGCTTGCCTAGAAACAAACTTCAGGCACCATCCAGAGCTCAAATTCAGTTAAGTTTCCACCTTCACTTGGTCTCCCATGGTCATTTCTCCATTCAGTTCAGATCCAAAGGTCCATTGCTTTTTGCAAATACTTCAAGTCCCTGCCTCTTTTTTCCCCCATTTTGCTTACCAGAGAAAACCTCAACTCTGGAATGACCTGGTTATCTTCTCTGACTTTTCCTATCACACCTGCATCTAAACTCATTGTTTTTCATGTTAAGAGTGAAGTGAGGGGAACTGGAGCGCTTGCCTGCAGTGCACAAGTACACAAGTTCAAACCCCAGCACCACATACACAACAAAGTGTTGGAGGAAACAGTCACATGAAAAACTACATAAAAATTCTTTCTTTCTCTCTCTCTCTCCCCCTCTCTCACTGTCCCCTCTTTCAAAAAAAAAAAAAAAGAGTGAAGTGAGGGACTGGAGTGGTAGCTCAGCAGTTATGACATTTGCCTGGCATGCATGAAGATGCAGGTTCAAACCCCAGCACCATGTCGACAGCAAGTGTTGGAGCAATGAAAGCCACATAAAAAAAACTAAATAAAATTGATTCTCTTTATCTGACTGTCCCTCTCTCTTAAAAAAAAAAATTTAAAAAGAAGAGTGAAGTGAACCACCCATTGACCCTGCTATCGATGGTTTTGGTGGATGTTGGGTTTGTGTCCTCTCAAAGAATGAAACCGAGGGACACTGAAGCAAGCAGGGCAGACAGATTTTATTTAAGAAAAGATAGAAAGAAAAGACTTCTCCAGGAGAAGGGAGTCTTGGAGCCTAGAACTCAAAGAGGTGGTCCTGCTCACCTTTCTTATAGCCTCTTAAGATTCTCCCCCTTTGATTAATCATTGCCTTCCCTCCCGCAAGCCTGGGAGCAGGGTGCAGAAGCTCTGGTCTGATCTAGTCTTTTGTCCTGGGCTCAAGAACACCTTGAAAAATGACACTCAGCCAATTTCCTTCGTACTGACCCCCATTGTTAGGTCAATGGCAGCTGGGGGCAGGGGACAGGGCATCAGGCATCAGGCAGCTTCCCCAGGAAAAGAACAACCAATCAAGACACTGGCAGATGAGCTCCAATGGCATCTCGCAAACACCTGGCGATTGATGGATCTACCAGCCAATCTCTGAGGGACCATCCCCATCAACTTCCTTCCTCTCCCCAGACTATAAAGCAGCTGCCCAGGTGCACGAAACAGCGCCATTTTCCCTGCTCCCTCTTTCCCCTTGCATCTTCCTCTGCCTCCTCTCACTATGGCCGTGTAGGTGAACTTGGCCTAGAGTTGAAAATCCCAATAAACACCACCTGCGTCTGAATTTACACCCGTGGTTTCAGATTTTTTTTTATTTTTACACCCATCATTATTCCTACACTAATTGCCTAACTTCCCCTCCTGTCTCACCATCTGTAAGATCAGAGGAGGGTGACCAAAAAGTAGACCTAAAAGAGGCTGAGCAAAGCTTTTATTGCAACCGGCTCTCCAGCGAGGTTCACTGGTCCACTGGAGTGGGGGGCCAGAGAAGTCGTGTGTGGTCATGGCTGGCAGCGACTTCATAGTTTGGTGTGGGCAGGGGAAGTTCGGGGGTCTCATGTCCTTCCGGGATTGGCTGGGGACTCCATTGATCATCAGGAGATTGCAAGGAGCCATTGGGGTTTATCTGTTAGTGCCTGATTGGTTATTCCTTTGCCTGCGTGGGCTGCCTGATGCCCTGACCCCTTCCAGTTGCCTGAAACTGACCTAACACCATCAAAGGCCATCCCTTCCACCTGTGATCTGGATCATTCCCTCTTGTCTTCTCAAGACTTGACTCCTTAGGGAGAGAGTGAGAAAGAATTTTATTTTTTTTCTTCCGGGCTTCCTTTCTCTGACTCTTAGTTGTGTGTGTAGTTCTGGGGTTCAAACTTGGCTCCTCAAGCATGCCAGGCAAAACTGGCTGAGCCACCACTATAGCCCTAAAACTATTTTTTTTTTTTTTAAAGAAAGAGAGGGAGGGGGTTGGGGATTTAGCTCAGTGGCAGAGCCGGGGTTCCTACTGTGTCCTTGCATATCCCAGTTAAGCACTCTAACTGCTGAGCTCCAGCCCTGTCAGCTCTTTATCTAAAATTTTACTTTGAGACAATCTGGCTGAGTTGCTGAGGCTGGTTCTGATTTTTTTTTTTTTAAGAGGGAGAGAGAGAATCAATTTTTAAATGTTATTTTTCATCTGGTTCTGGTTTCTCCCCCACCCAGCTGTGTACTGGGTGCTGGGGTTTGAACTCCTTGCGCATGCCAAGCAAAGAGAGAGGGACAGTGAGAGAGAGAGAAAGAGAGAATTTTTATTTAGTTTTTATGTGACCTTTGCTGCTCCAAGACATTGTTGTGTACCTGGTGCTGAGGTTTAAACTCCCGTACTTGCACATGCTGGGCAAGCGCTGTAACCGCAGAGCCACCGCTCCAGCCCCTACCCTTTTTTATTTTTTAGACAGGGTCTTGCTAAATTACCCAAGTGACACCAGATCCTCCTGTTTCATCCTCAGGAGTCTCCGAAATTGCAGCCACGCACCATTGGGCCTTGCTAGTTTGCTTTTTTTTTTTTTTTTTTTGTAAGAGAGAAGGACAGTGAGAGACAGAGAAAGAGAGAAACAACTTTATTTAGTTTTCACATGGCTTTAGTTGCTCCAACACTCAGTTGTGTACGTGGTGCTGGGATTTGAACCTGGTCCTCGTGCTTGCCAGGCAAGTGCCAAAACCACTGAGCCACCGCTCCAGCCCCTGCTTTTGTTTTTGAAACTGTGTCTTGCTAAACTGCTGAGGCTGACCTCGAACTTATGATCCTTCTCCTTCAGCCTCCCTCCGGAATGCGCCACCACACAGAGTTAGTTGTTGTTTTAATAGCTTAATAGTGATTTTTAAATTGTCTTAATTTGTGTTTAACAAAAAAAAAAGGACAATCTGCAAAGTCAGGCTACTCCAAGGAATCAATTTCCAGGCCCGCCTGCCTGTTTCAAAATAAAAATAATTAAATAAAAAGGGCTGGGTAAGTAGTTCAGAGTTGCTCTGTGTTCCATCCCCGGTACTGGGGGGAGAGAGGACCAGGCAGAGGGCACCAGAAGGGGAAGGGCAAACCCACGCTCAAGGCATTCTGCTATTAACTGAAGAATCTGTAGTTTCACAGCCAGTACTGCATCCCTCTACCTACCTTTTCATTTGTTTATTTTTTGGTACAAGGGATTGACTCCACGGGCGCTTAATCACCGAGCCACATCCCCAGCCCTTTTTATATTTTATTTTCAGACAGGGTCTCCCGAAGTTGCTGAAGGCCTAAATTGCTGAGGCTGTCTTTGAACTTGCGATCTCCCTCCCTCAGCCTCAGGAGTGGCTGGGATTACAGGCATGACCCCCTGCCCAGCCCCTCTACCCTTTTGAATTTCGTCCACAACTCGGCGGTTTTCAACATTTTTAAAGTTTGAAGTGCCCAGAACGTAACCACCAGAAACTTTGGGCAAAGGAGGCAGAACCCTGGTGCGGGGGCGGAAGCGTGAGACGTACAGGACTCGGGGCAGGTGGGGGAAGACCTGGGGCGGGGCGGGGCCGGAGGGGCGGTTCCGGAAGGCCCCGCCCAGGCGGTGCGCACTTTTGGCGCTAAACGCCGAGGGCTCGGCCTACGGCGGGAGTTTCGGCGTCTCGCGAGAAGTTGTTTGCCTGCGCCGGCGGTCACGGCGTTGAGAGGGCTGAGCCAGCGGCTGGCGGCGAGAGGTGAGAGCGGGCGGCGGCGAGTGGAGTTCTTGATGGGAAGGCTTCTTACGGAGCCAGGCGGCGGGGCGGAGGAGGAGGCTGGAGAACGGGACTTAGCGGACCGGCCGGAGCGCGCCTGCAGCAGGTAAAGGCCCGGCCGGCCTGGACCCGTGGGGGCACGCTCGTTTGTGTTCAGGTGGGGCTGCCTTGTGGCGGGAAGGGACGTGCTTCTGGTGCACCGGTACCGCCCCCGTAGAGGGCGTCTTGTGACCTTGCAGCGAAGGAAGGAGGTTGCACTGGGGCCTGGAGAGCGGAGGGGTGCGAGGTTTGCCGTCTTCAGGGGCGGGCCCGGCGGGCACCGAGTCGGCCTCGGAGGATTTCCCTGGAGAAGGGAAAATTGGACGTGGGAAACAGATCGGGAACGAATTGTGGTTTGGGTATTAAATACGTTAACCTGCACTCCTGGAAGTTTGAGGACCAGAAAAGGAAGTTTCAGCAGTGTCTTAAAAGAAAGGCGTGAACGAAGTGTAGGAAACGAGCTCAATTGTTAACCAGTGTACAGGCTTTGGGGATTTAGCTCAGTGGCAGAGCGCTTGCCTAGCACGCGCTAGTTCAGTCCTCAGCCCTGAAAAAAAAAGTTTACTGACAAGCCTCGTCCCATGCCCGACCAGTTTTTGCTACACTTTAATGTAGTTTGTGCCCTGTTATCAGACTCAAGCACACTGTCAGCCTCAGATTTCCCAACCCCACGTCTTCCCAAAGGGCTTAGTTGAAATGGAGCTAAATATAATTTGATTTTTCTTTTTTTCTTTCTTTTTTTGGTACTGAGGATTGTACCCAGGGACGCTTAAACACTGAGCTACATCCCTACCCCTTTTTCTTTTGAGACAGGGCCGCGCTAAATTGTTCAGGCTAGCTTTGAACTTGTCATTCTTCTGCCTCAGCCTCCCAAGTCTCTGGGATTTCAAGCATGTGCCAACATGCATGGTTCTTTTCTTTTTAAATAAAGATTGGGTCTTTGTGTTGCCGGGGATATCCTGGAACTCCTGACCTCAAGAGATCTTCCTGCCTTAGCCTGCCAAGTGCTGGGACTTCTGGGACTACAGGTGCATGCCACCTGTTTTAGAATCCTTTTCTCCACTTCCTTCACTCAACAAATATATATATTGAGCACCTGTTGTGTACCATGAGGGACATTAAATACTTAAGCCAAGTCTTGATGTGGTCAGCTTTACATTTTCTTTCTTTTTTTTTTTTTTTTTAAGAGACAAGGACAGTGAGAGAAAGAGAGACAGAGATAATCAATTTTTATTGAGTTCTTCACATGGCCCTCATTGCTCTGACACTTAGTTGTGTATGTGGGTTGCTGGGGTTTGAACCCGTGTACTAGCGCATGCTGGGCAAGTGCCCTAAACCAAGCCACCGCTCCAGCCCCTCAGCTTTACATTTTCAAAGATTGAATCTAACTGTATTAAGGAAAATGGTTTGAAGGACTGGAGAGATAGCTGTGTGGTAGAGTACTTGCCTGGCATGTGTGAGGACCAGAGTTCAAACCCCAGCACCACATACACAAGTAAGTGTTAGGGAAATGAAAAAAAAAAAAAAGAGGCCAAGTGGATCGGAGTAGTGGAGTAGTTCAAGGAAGAATGTGTGAAATGACTCTGGAAATAGGGACAAATAGATTCAAGGCATACTTGGAAAATAAAATGGACAGGACATATGGAGTAGAGAGGAAGGAAATCTCAAAGATGACTTGTAGGTTTCTGACTTGCATAGCTGGATAGATTGCATTCACTGAATTGGGAAAATTTAGAAGTTTATTTATTTTTTGATGAGTTAATAAGTGCCTGAGACATTTAAGAACTATTAAAATGGGCAGTAGGGATCTACAGCTCACTTGAGGCCTATGGTGGAGATAAAAAGTTGTGAGTAATATATAAACAAATGATAATGAAAGTCATATGCATAAATGAATCAGGAGGGCCTAGGTTGGAGTCCTGGATACTTAATGTCCAGGTTAGAAGATGATGAATCTGTAAAAAAAAAAATTTGGAAGGAGTATCCAGAAAGGGAGGACAACCACTTGAGTAAGGAAAACATTTTTTTCCAGAAAAAGTATTAGCTGTGCTGAGAGGTCAACTGAAAGATGGTACTGAAAAACATTCTTTTGAGGTATAAGCCCAAGGATAATTCCTCATTCTTCAAAGGAAACCTTACCAGGAAACAAATTTACAAGGAGACTGTTTTATTTTTTTGGTCATGCTTTTTGAAAAACTGCTCTAGGAACTGGGCACAGTGGTGCATACCTGTAATCCTAGCAATTCAGGAGGCTGAGGCAGGAGGATTGCAAGTTTGAGGCCAGCCTCAGCAATTTGATGAAATTCTGTCCCCTCTCCTGCCCCCCGCCCTGCAAAAAAAAAAGGCATGGAGAGGGGCTGGATATGTAGCTCTGGTAAAGCACCCCATAAAAAGGGTGGGCTGGAGCTCAGCGGTTTCCGTGCTTGCCTGGCAAGCATGAGGACCAGGGTTCAAACCCCAGCACCACGTACACAACTGAGTGTTGGAGCAACTAAGGCCATGTGAAAAACTAAATAAAGTTGTTTCTCCCTTTCTCTGTCTCTCACTGTTCCTCTCTCTTAAAAAACAAAAAAAGGCTGCTCTAGGGCATGGGAAGTAGTTCAGTGGTGGAGCACTTGTCTAGCATGCACAAGGCCCTATGGTTGAACGAGAGCACTGAAAAAGCTGTTCAAGTTTTAGAGGTGAATTACCTGTATACCATTTCATATCCTTTTGGATCAGTTTGAATCCCTCTGAAAATTATAGGGGAAACTCAACAGTGGAGGTAAAATGATTTATTCAAAATCTGATTTAGTGGTAGCGTCTCCATTAGAACTCAATTGTGATTTCTGGCCTAGTCTTTTTCCCTGTTATCGTCTTCTCTACTTTTTTATGATGTATGAGGCTAAAGTGTGGCCTACCCATGAATTTTGCCGCCTTTGGAACTTGACTGGAATATTGTTTTGATAGGAATATTATTTTGGATAAATAAGAATAATTTTACTTTTTTCTCCTAGAGAAAAAGATGCTAGAACCACAAGAGAATGGCTTTGTTGACTTACCAGATTACGAGCATGTAGAAGATGAAACTTTTCTTCCTTTTCCACCTCTAGTTTCTCCAGAGAGAGATGGTGAAGGAGCTGAACGTGATGAAGGTCTGTATAGAGTTTTGCAAGTGTCCATGTTCCTTTATCTGTCCATCAGCTTAGAAGTGATAAATCTGTAAGTAAGGCTTAGATTATTTAATGCTGTATCTTGGTGTATTTCACCAGAGTCAGGGAGCAGAGCACCCGTTCCTGTACCTCCAAAGAGAACAGTTAAAAGGAATAATCCCAAGTTGGACGCTCAGAGGTACATTTTTCTGTACACATACTTTATAGTCATTGTTTTTCTTCTGATTTTACAAGCTTTGGGTTAAGATGATTGAAAACCAGATTGCTCCACAAATATTTGTTTCAGTTTAGGAGAAAATATTTTTTCTCCTTATGGTCTTGGTTTGTACATCACTCTAGGAAACTTGAAATTCAAAATACATTTCTATTCACAGATTAATTTCAGAGAGAGGGCTTCCTGCCTTAAGGCACATATTTGAAAAGACAAAATTCAGAGGGAAAGGTCATGAGGTAAGAAATGTATGATTTTTCTTTTAGACTTGTTTTTTAATATAGTAGCAGTAAAACTGTGGGCTTGTTATCATGGTCTTGGGAATCAGAATGTTTCATATGTACTCTTTTTTTCTCTCTCTCTTCTCTCTCTCTTTTTTTTTTTAAGAGAGAGAGAGACAGTGAGAGAAAGACAGAATCAATTTTTATTTAGTTTTTATGTGGCTTTTGTTGCTCTGACAGTTACACAACTACGTGGTGTTGGAGTTTGAACCCGTGTCCTTGCGCATGCCAGGCAAGGGCCATAACTACTGAGCCACTGCTCCAGCCCCTCATACGTATTCTCATTAATCATCATATCACCTGAAAAACAGTTGTGAGGTAGTGGAAAGGGTATTATTGAAAGAATTAGACTGGGTGCCATGGCACATGCCCGTAATCCTAGTGACATGGGAGGTTGAGGCAGGAGGAGTGCAAGCTCAAGACCAGCCTCAGCAACTTAATGAATCCCTAAGTAACTTAAGTAACTTGGTGAGTACCCTTAGTTAGTCCCCAGTACAAAAAAAAAAAAGAAAAGAAAACTTGTCTATGTAGTCTCTTTTTTTGTCACATTGTATACGTGTGTGTGTGTGTGTGTGTGTGTGTATCTCCATAGATTTAAGAAAATTACTTCTGTGTCTCTAAACCTGAGTTTCTACTTTACAAATGTAGAGAAAGCCAGGTGTAGTGGCTTGGAAGGCAGGCAGTTTAAGGCCAGCTGAGGCAATTTAGTGAGATCTGTCTCAAAATTTTAAAAAAAGTAACTGTGGGTGTAGCTCAAGGTAAAGTGCCCCTGACTTCAGTCCCCAGTCACAAACACACATACTCATAAGCAAATTAGAGTAATAGTATTTACATTGTTTCCTTCAAAGAGTGATTTCAAACTTCATGAGGGCAAAGACTGCCTGTATTGATTACTAATGTGTCCCCAAGATATGGCACAGTGCCTGGTCCTTAGTAAGTGTCAGTAATGTTTGTTGAAAAACTTAAAGTATTTAATAACAGACAATCACTGTGGAAATAATGTTTTAAAATTGTCTTTGAATAATAAAGGACTACAGATAGATTTTTTTTCAGGGTTGAGGACCGAACTGGGGGGGGGGGGCTTGCGCATGCCAGGCAAGCGCTCTGCCCCTTAGCTAAATCCCCAACCCCTACAGATAGATTTTTTTGGCAGATAGTATATTTTTATAGAGTTTTGTATTTTAAAGTGTTTCAAATATATTCTCTGGTAATTTTCAACCTTTGGGGTAAGCGTTGGTCCTATTTTCTAGTGACTGACTTAGAGTTTTAAGTGACTAGTGCCAAGAATTAAAAGTGAGCCCAGACTTCACATTTTATAGCCCAACTAGAATGATGTTAATACTACAGTGAGTGAGTGCTATTTAGGTATGGTACTCAGGATAATTGACAAGGAGAAAGAAACTAGTGGCAGTTAACAACTCAAGCTGTTGTATTACCACTGGAATAAGGTAGTAGAACTAGTAATAGTAGTAGAGAAATGAACAACATATGGGACCTTCAGACATTTGGATATGGAAAGGAAGAGAAAAAAATAATCCCAGGGTTTCAGATCTGGGAGGCATTGTCAATGTTTTTCTCTTTTTAGGGGGAATACCAGGGATCAATCCAAGGGCACTTAACCACTGACCCCTGTTCCCAGCCCTTTTTATTTTTATTTTGAGACAGAGTCTCGTTGAGTTGTGAAGTTGCCGAGGCTGGCTTTGAACTTGCTTTCTTCCTGTCTCGGCCACCTGAGTCACTGGAATTACAGGTGTGCACCACTGTGGCTGGCTCAATACTTTTCTCTATATATATGATTTTGGGACTTGTCGTAGTGTTTAGTTATTCCTGAAAGATACTTTGACATATTATTTTAAAGCTCATTTTGGGATTTTACTAGATGGTTCTGAAAAGATACTCATGATTATCTTGGAGTTTTTAAGAGAGAGAGGGACAGTGAGAAAGAATCAGTTTTGTTTAGTTTTTCATGTGGCTTTCTTTGCTCTGCTCTTCACTGTGGACATGGTGCTGGGGTATGAACCTACGTCCTTGTGCATGCTAGGCAAGCGCTGTAACCACTGAGCCACTGCTCCAGCCCCTTGGATGTTTTCTTACTGATGTTTTTTCCTCTGATTTTTATTTTTTAAATTTTTTTCTTTTTAAAGAGAGAGAGGGAGAATGAGAGAGAAAAAATCAATTATATTTTGTTTCTCATCTGGCCTTTCTTTCCCCAACACTTAATTGCGTATGCGGTGCTGGGGCTTGAACCTAGGCCCTTGTGCATGTGAGGCAAGTGCTATAACCACTGAGCCATCATTCTAGCTCCTTTATTTTTATTTTTACTTATTTATTGTGGTACTAGGGATTGATATCAGGGATGCTCTATTACTGAGCTACACATGCAGCACTTTTTATTTTTTGAAACAGGATCACTCTGGGTTTTTTTTTGGGTCCCCCCCCTTTTTTTGGGGAGGACTAGGGATTGAACCCAAGGGCACTCAGCCACTGAGCCAATTCCCAACCCTTAGAGAATCAATTTTATTTATTTATTCACCTGGCCTTTGTTTCTCCAATACTTAGTTGTGTATATGGTGCTGGGGTTTGAACCTAGGTCCTTGTGCACACTAGGCAAGTGCTCTAACCACTAAGCAACCGCTTCAACCCCTATAATTTAAAATTTTTGGGACATGGCCTTGCAAATTTGCTGAGGCTGGCTTTGAACTTGTGACCCTTCTGCCTCAACCTCCAGAGTCTCTGGGACTACAGGCATGTGCCACCACCCCTGGCTAGACCTCTGATTTTTAAAAAATCTGTATCCTGTTCTCTTTAGACTGTAATCCTCGAAGCCCTTAGTAAATATTTTTAGTAAATATTTTTCTATTTTTCCTTTTAAATTTCCTTCTAAAAGTGTCTCAGCCTTATAAATATGACTCCAATGACTTTGGCATTTCTTTTCAGTTCTAAAATCTGCTGACAAGGCTAGTCACGAGAAAGAGCCTTCTGTTTAGCATTTTTATTTTTATGTGCCAGGCTGAAGACTTGAAGACACTAATCAGACACATGGAGCACTGGGCACATAGGCTATTCCCCAAACTACAATTTGAGGATTTTATTGACAGAGTTGAATACCTGGGAAATAAAAAAGAAGTTCAGGTAAGTGTCGTGATTATCATGAATGTCATTTACATGCTAATTAGTACAAGGATAGACGTAGTTGAGGCTAAATTGCTGTTTGGGGGTCTTCATTTTCAAATCGCTTTTGTTAGGGAAATTTAATAGTGGTTATTTGAAGAACAGCTCTTTAGAAACAAAGAGTTGAATAAGTGATTATTTCCCTTCCTAACATTTAGATGAAAATGTATTAAGTGTCTTTTTTTATTGTCAGACCTGCTTAAAACGAATTCGACTTGATCTTCCTGTTTTACATGAAGATTTTGTTAGCAATAATGGTAAGTATATAGGCTTATTTACTTTATATAACAAGTTAGCTTTTAGAAATGGATCTAGTTGGAGTAGGTAATATAGGTCTGGATTCTTTATCTGTATTGTGTATGTAATCAAAGTGCAGTTAATAGGAACAAGTTAAAATGCTTTGGTAAATCTAGAATGTGTATGAAATTTGCTTAAAGATACAGTTGCAGTGTTACTACCCATGTTGGAAAATCTAGCCACAGAATATGAACTTGGGAGAATTCAGTTGACCTGAATTAATCCTTTATAGTGTTTATTAATGAAAATATGTATCAAGATAGAGTGGCTGGGCACTGTGGTACATACCTGTAATGAATTCCTGGTACCAAAATGTAAAAAATAAACACTGTTTTTTTTTTTTTTTTTTTTTTTTTTTTTTTTTTTTTTTTGGTACTAGGGATTTAACCCAGGGGCGCTTAACCACAGAGCCACATCTCCAGCCTTTTTATTTTTTGAAATTTTGAGATAGTATCTCACTAAGTTGCTGAGGCTTGCTTTGAACTTCAGATCTCTTGCTTCAGCCTCCCCAGCCGCTGAGATTACAGGCATATGCTACCATGCCCAACGAGAGTGTGTGTGTGTGTATCATTAGAAATTAGATAGAATAAATTGATGATGAAAGTTTCTTTTTCACTCAAAGTTCAGATCCTGGATATAGGATTATTAGGAAGATCCATGTGACTGTTCCTGATGTCGGTTGCATTTGTTAGTTGTACGGTGCAACCATAGACAGTCACACACATCAAAACAAATGGTTCCTGCCGACAGGGTCTGTATAGTTATCAGATTTTCTGTGCGATGGCTCCATACATGTTTGTTTTTGTTTTTGTTTTTCTGCTTTTAATAGATATGGGAAATACAGGGTCTATATTGAATCCCCCAAAGTCATTATAAGTTGCTTTTAAAAGTGTGATGGATAGCTGGGCACAGTGGTGCATGCCTGTAATTCCATTGGCCCAAGGGATTGAGGCAGGAGGTATCAGGAGTTCAAGCCTAGCTTCATCAACTTGGTGGCTTTAAGCATTTTATGAGACCCTGTCTCTAAAAGGACTGGGGGTGTGGCTCAGTAGTTAAGTGCCCCAGGTTCAATATCTGGTATAAATAAATCATTTACTATGAAAGGTACCTTTTTTTTAAAATTTTTTTTTATTAGAAGATAAAATTGAGATACAATTGAGGGGGAAACATTATGAAAGGTACCTTTTATGGCTCATAAATAGTTCTTTGTGTATTTCATTATTATTGATTGATTCAAAATCCTTTAAGCTCTGTAATGTGAAGAATATATTAATTAAAAACCTCACATCTCACAATAGGTTCTAATGTTTGTATCTTAACCTCTAGCAATGTTTTTTTAAAGAGAAAGAGAGAATCAATTTTATTTAGTTTTTCATGTGGCCTTTGTTACTCCGAGACTCCATTGTGTACATGGTGCTGGGGTTTGAACTCGCGTACTTGCGCATGCCAGGCAAGTGCCATAACCACCAAGCCACTGCTCCAACCCTCTAGCAATGTTGTTTTTTTTTTTTTTTTTTTTTAAGAGGGACAGTGAGAGAGAGAGAAACAACTTTATTTAGTTTTTCATGTGGCCTTTGTTGCTACAACACTCAGTTGTGTACGTGGTGCTGGAGTTTGAACTCGGGTCCTTGAGCATGCTAGGCAAGTGCCGTAACTGCTGAGCCACTGCTCCAGCCCCTAGCCTTTATTTTAAATGGGGTCTCACCATGTTGCTCAGGTTGGCCTCAAACCTGTGATCCTCTTGCCTCAGCCTCCTGAGTAACTGGGATGACAGACATATAACACTGTGCCCTGGCTTCTTGGCTCTTTAAACCATTTTTAGTTAGAATCTGTATGAGCTCTTTTTCTAATATAACCCTTCAGTTGTACTAATATTTTCTTTTCTACTGCAGATGAAGTAGGAGAAAGCAATGGCCTTGATGTAGCTGCTGCCGAATTAGATCCCTTTTTGACAAATTCATCTGAAAGTGAGAAGTTTGCTTCTGAGTCAAATAGAAACCTAACAGAAGAACAACAACGAAGAATTGAGAGAAATAAACAACTGGCCTTGGAAAGAAGGCAGGCAAAGCTACTGAGTAATAGTCAGTCCCTAGGAAATGGTAAATTTTATGCTTGGTTTTATGAGCTACCATTAATATATCAAGGGCATGTTAGAAATCTTAACTTCTCTACTATCTCCCAAAATAAACTATCTCCTGAAATGGAAAAGTGTGATGTTAAGTGTGGGTATGGGTGTGGGTGTGTGTGTATGTTAGCAAAATTTGGAATATTCAAAGAATATGAGTTTAAGATGGCTTTCTGGACAGCTGAGTACCTCTTAGAATTCTGAATTCTTCAAAAATATATTCTCGGGGCTGGAGTGGTGGCTCAGTGGTTTCGGTGCTTGCCTGGCAAGTTCAAGGACCTGGTTCAAATCCCAGCACCACGTACACAACTAAGTGTTGGAGCAACAAAGGCCATGTGAAAAACTAAATAAAGTTGTTTCTCTCTTAAAAAAAAAAAAAAAAGATTTTGGAGCTGTTTGCTATCACATAAATAGGTTTTTATTGTGTTGTGTCATTGTGAGGTATACTTTTCGTGGCTGTTCATTTGCTTACCTGTAGTAACTGCTTCTCACTTTTAAAACTGCCTTAAAATTTGCAGTTTATTTATTTGGAAACAGGGATTGAACCCAGACCCTTGGGCATGATAATGTACTTGCTTTACCATTGAGCTACATACCCTCAGCCCTAAATTTGCTGCTTCTAAAATAGGCTGTGGTTTTTAGATACCACATAAACAAGTGTTGAAGTTATAGTTCTTTGTTTTTTATTTTTTTAAAGAGAGAGGAGGACAATGAGAGAGAAAGAATCCATTTTATTTAGTTTTTCATGTGGGCCTTCATTGCTCCGACACTATTGTGTAGATGGTGCTGGGGTGCAAACCTGCTTCCTTGTGTATTACAGGCAAGCACTGTGACAGCTGAGCCACCACTCCAGTCCTTGAAGGTATATTTAAAAAGAATTGCAAGTTTGTTTTGAATGAAATAAATAAGATTGCATATCTTTCCCAATTTCTATTTAATGTTTTCCTTCATAATGGGAAAAACAATTATATAGTAAGTAAATACCACGTTGTAAAACAAGTTTCACCTGATGGGTGCAGTGGCTCATGCCTGTAATCCCAGTGGCTCGGGAGGCTGAGGCAGGAGGATCACAGATTTGAGGCTTGCCTCAGCAATTTAGCAAGACTCTTTATCAAAATAAAAAGGACTTTGGCCTGTGGCTCAGTGTAAAGCACCCTAGCTTTGATTCTTTGTACTGAGAAGGGGGTTGCTAAGTGCGCACACACACACACACGCACTCACACTCATACTCATATACTCTTCTCACACACATACCCACACCCACTGAGCTGTACTACCCCTAGTCCCAAGACTCTTTGCATTTTAAGTGAATTTTGTATAAAAATGGATTTATAGAATTAAGTAATCATAATTAATATTAAGTGATCATAGATTTCATTTCTAGTAACCTAGGCTTTTGAAAAAAGTTGTATTTTGGATGTAAGATTGGATTAGGTCCTTATGAGTGGTAATGATATGATTTCTCTTTTAGACATGTTAATGAACACACCCAGGGCACAGACACCTGAAGAAGGTTCTGCTGTTGAGGACCAAAAAGAGGAGTCAAATGGATCAAACAAAGACATTTTAGACAATCCACATAATGATGCTTCTGTCAATACCATAAATGAAGATAAACAATTAGAATTAGAGGAAACACAACTGAGCTAATTCTTTTAAAATGTACGAGCATAACTTTATATTTCATCTAGAAATGTTATTGAAGTCAGATATGCTGCCCCAAAGAAGAGGTATCTATTAACACTTCTGCAAGTTTAGGATTACTGTGAATCTTGCCTACTTTGTGAGAAAATCCTTACATAGTAAAACTGTTGCAGATTCCTGTTTGGATCTGGTGTTTATTTATAATTGTTTGTTACTTATTAACATTAGTAAGGTCTATATAAATATATGACTTTATTAAGTGATTATCAGTTAAGCAGCTTCTAACACTAGTGTGCATTGAATGCCTTGTTTCTACTAAATTGCATAATGTTTTATGATGTAAATATGTATTAAGTATTGATGTCTGGATTTGTTTTTTGGGTTTTTTTTTTTTGTTGTTGTTGTTGTTGTTGTTTATACTAGGCATTGAACCCGAAGGTGCTGTACCATTGAGCTACATCCCCAGCCCTTTTTATTTTTTAAGACAGGGTCTTGATAAATTACTGAGGCTGGGCTTGAACTTGCAGTCCTCCTGCCTCAACTCTGAGTCACTGGGACTGCAGGGGTATATCTTCCTTGATGTCACTTTTTATTTATTTTACTTTTTTTTTTGTGGCACTCGGTATTAAACCCAGGGCCTTGTGTGTGCTAGGTAAGCACTCTGCCACTGGGCTACACCTCTAGTGCGTCCCGCCCCCCTTCTTTTTAAAGAGGGTAATAAGAGAGAGAATCAGTTTTAGTTTTTTATGTGACTGGTTGCTCCAACACTTCATTGTGTGCATGGTGCTGGGATTCGAACTCGCATCCTCACTCATGCCAGGCAAGGACTGTAACCACTGAGCAGCCGCTCAAGCCCCACCCCTAGCCTTTCAGTATCATTTTTTAAAAAAGAAAAAAGTCTTTGGAGACTTGGTGGAAGTTTCTTATCAGTGTAGTTTTCCTATTGGCATAATGTTTATGGTTTTTGCTTATATTTTGAGGAGTCACTTTAATAATTAAAAGGGCATTTGAGGGCTGGAGCAGTGGCTCAGCGGTTAGGGCGCTTGCCTTGCATGTGCGAGTATGCAAGTTCAAACCTCAGCACCAGGTACACGAAGTCTTGGATGGAGCAATGAAAGCTACATGAAAAATTAAATAAAAAGTTGTTTCTCTCTTTCTCTCTCCCTTAAAAAAAAAGGGCATATGAAAGGCTAAAATATTATCTAGCCATCATAGATTCTTGGAAAATTCAAAGGTACCATCGAACATTCTCGGAATGTTCCTTGGTACCTTTCTGAGTAGTTGGAAAGAAATTTGCCAAATATCATGAGGAACAGAGCACCGAGATTTCATAGGGTAAATTCAACTGATTGACCTTTCAGTTGGTGGAAGAGATCCAAATATTGGGAAAAACAACACTGACATAGAGAAAAAGATTTAGGAAATAAGACTGGGGAGTAGTGAGTATGAGGCTACAAGTGTTAGGACCAGATGGTAAGAGGACCTGATTAGAGTTCTTCCTGCCTTCTTTACCAGCTTGGTAGAGGGGTAACTACAGATGAGAAAGCATCATGTTGACAGCAAGTTTAAAGGAGGTCTGGTTCTTGGCAAGAGATTCCCATGGAGTGGAGGGAAAAGGCTCAGCTGGGTTTTAGGAGGCAGGGAACTGGGAAGGGGTTTTCTTTTGTGAGAAAGATTAGTATGTATAGAAATGGTGTCACGTCTTCCCTTAGGGAAAGGGTGGAGTGATGGTGCGGCATTTGCTTCCATCCACGAAGCCAGGATAGGTGGGTATCTTCAGAGAACACTTCAGGTAGTGAGGAAGTGACCAAGATGGTTTGATTGAAAGGCCAGGAAGTTGAGCATAAGAACATATGGGCTGTGTGCTTGCTACAAACTGCTATTAGTGATGGGTCAGGAGGCATATGTATCAAGAGGATTGTGTTTTGCTGCTGATAAAGAATCACCTAGAGACCACTGGTAGGACCCCTGGCTGTAGCGGCCCCCGCCCAGCTGAAGAACAGGCCCAGGCCTCTTCGGATCCGGGCCCTAGCACACACCCAAAACAGACCAGAGGAGCATCCCTGTCTAGAGCAGCCCCCAGCCCAGGCCTCTTCTTGTCATGCCCTGGCAAGTCCCAGGACAACCCAGTTTCAGATCTGCAACCTTGAGCCTGGAACCAAAAGGTGGAGCAAAATGAAGACCCAGGCAGAAGCAGCATCTGCAGGAAAGTGATCATCAAAGAGGTGCTGGCTGGTCTGACCCTTTGACTTGCAAGGGGAAACCATCTGGAGAACTGCCTGCCTTCCCTGCAGGAAATCTCAATTCAGAGATCCAGAAGAAGCTCTTTAAAAATTGAAGAATCAAACTAGGAAAGGTTCACCTCAAACCCACAACTCCCCTAAAATGGATGCCATGGATAGGGACCTAGATGAAAACCTTGAAAAAATCATCAATGATTTGATTACTAAAAGGAACAATGAACTAAAAGAAGATAAAATGGGGTCTGAAGCGGTGGCTCGGTGGTTAGGATGCTTGCCTTGCGTGCACAAGTACATGGGTTCAAACCCCAGCAACCCACGTACACAACTAAGTGTCGGAGCAACTAAAGCCATGTGAAGAACTCACTAAAAATTGATTCTCTCTCACTGACATAATGAAGGGACTAAGTGAGAAAACTCGAGGTGAAAAACTATCAGAGAAATAAACATACTCAAAAAAGAAGTAATAGCTAAAACACGCAGTCAATGGCATGAGAGGAACCATGGAAGAATTTAATAATAAGATTAGCTTCTATGGAAAACTACCTCAGCTTTTGAAGAACAAACTTCTGACAATGAGGACAGGCTGAGTAAGCTTGAGTGCATGGATCATGCCACACACAACATGAACAATTTTCAAAACGTCTGGGATGAAATTAGAAGAAACAATCTAATTAGGATACAGGAAGAAATTGAAACACGAATGGAATATGGAACATTCTCAGTGGAAGTTAAAATTTTTCCCATGTAAAAATAGTCAGATATGCTCATCCAGGAAGCTTATAGGACACCCAATTGGCCTAATCAAATGAGAAGTTCACCAAGACACATCATATTAAAAATGTGCAACAGGGAAATCAAGGAAAGAATATTAAAAGCTGCAAGGGAAAAATATCAAATCACATTTAGAGGCAAACCAGTAAGAATCACATCCGACTTTTCAACTCACACTCTGGAAGCAAGAAGATCTGGGAAGGAGATCTTTCCAGTGTCTGAATGAAACAGCATGCAGCCAAGAATACTATACCTAGCAAAACTCAGCTTCAGATTTGAGGAGGAAGCAAAAACATTTCATGATAAGATCAAACTTGCAGCATTCATGAACAGAAAACAAGCATTACAAAGAATCCTCAAAGATAAATTTCAGATTGACAAACAAGCAAACATTCCTCAAAACCCACAAATAAGAAATTCAGTAAGGTAGATGATATCAAGTGGGCTCCATTCCAGGTATACAAGGTTGGTTCAATATACACAAATCAATAAATGTGATTTATCACTTAAACAATTAAGGACAGCCATATAATCATTTCATTAGACACAGAAAAAGCCTTCAGTAAAATTCAGGACCCATTTATGCTCAAAACTCTGGAGAAAATAGGGGTCAAAGGAACTTAACTCTGAAGGCTGTATCTGCCAACCCTCAGTATAATACTAAATGGAGAAAAGTTGAAAGCATTTTCACTAAATTTGGGAACAAGACAAGACTGCTCTCTCATCACTTTTATTCAGATAGTTCTCGAGACCCTGGCTGAAGCAATCAGGCAAGAGAAGGAAATCAAAGGGATAAGAATAAGAAGGGAGAAAGTCAAACTATCCCTTTTTGCTGATGACATGATCCTATATCTCTGGAAGATCCAAAAAACTCCTAGAAAACTGCTAGAGCTTATAAACAGATTTGGCAAAGTAGGCTACAAGATCAACACCCATAAATAAATAGCTTTTCTACATGCTAACAATAATAGGGCAGAAGAAAAAAACCAGGAAATGGGTTCCATTCACAATATTCTCAAAAATAATAAAATACTTGGGAATTAATCTAACAAGAGAAGTAAAAGACCTCTATAATGAAAATTATCCAACACTGAAAGCAAATTGAAGAAAAGGGAAGATGGAAAGATGTTCCATGCTCGTGGAGAATACGAACAACAAATGCTGGAGGGGTTGTGGGGAGATCGGAACACTAGCACACTGTTGTTGCAGACTGGTAAGCATCTCTGGAAAGCAATGTGGCGACTCCTCAAAAAATTAGGCCCGGATCCACCATATGACCCAGTTACTCCTCTTCTGGAGATTTTCCCAAAGGAGTTAGAATCAGCACATTACAGCGACATAGCAAAAATCTATATTCATAGCAGCTCAATTTACAAAAGCTAAATTATGGAATAAACCCAGATGCCCCTCACTGGATGAATGGCTCCAAAAGCTCTGGTATATATATACAATGGAGTTCTACTCAGTTGTTAGAAACAATGATTTTGCAGCCTTTGAAGGTAAATGGATGGCATTAGAAGAAATCATGCTGAGTGAAGTTAGCCAAACCCAGAGAGTCAAGGGCCTAATGTTTCTCCTCATTTGTGGGGACTGGAGCCAGGCAAGGGGGAAAGGTAGACAAACTCATGTATTAGAACCATAGGACAAAAATGCAATATGTTAATATTTATGAGATACAGTTGCAAGATACTTCATAAGAGATTTGAACAAACTATCCTGCATACCTGTACAAAACATAAATGTCTAATCCTATTGTCAAATATATCTAAAAATGACAAGGGGTGACAGGAAGGGAGGAGAAGAGGAAATATTGGAACTGAATTAAAGCAAGATACCCTCTAAGCATTTGTGTCATTGTATATACTATAGCCATGTACATAAAATTCTTCTTCATAGGTATAAGAATTATGTCACTGTACTTAGATTTTTTAGGAAAAATATAGGACCCATAGAGGCAAGGGCTCAGGGGACAGGAGGAGGAAGGTTGAGGGGTGTGGGGTTGGATATTGAGCAAATTGTATTGCTGTACTGTGTGCATCTAAGAATATGTGAAAAATCCCATCATTATGTACAACTATAATGCACTTAAAAAAAAAAAAAAAACAGACTCAGCTAGAAGATGGAGCCCAAAACATACACTGTTGCCAAGAAAAACTACTTTCTAAGAGGCTCTGTTCAGCACTCTATGCACAATCATGATCTGGATGAGGAGGGTGGGGGTGTTATTTTTCCTGTGGTGAGTTTACCTGTAGTAACAAGTTTCCAACAGGTGGAATCTAATGCACCTCATCATCTGAGGATTACACAACAAAATGGGAGGGTGGGAAAGGAGATTTGAGGTAGGACTTTCCTTTGTATCCCCCTACCCTCTCTATGTATGCCCTATCCACATCTGGTGCTGGGATAACTGGGGAAGTTAGAGTCAAATATGAAATAGGAATTTCAAAGGGGATAGGTGGACAGGATTAAGTCTTACCTGAAAGTGACAGAAAAGTTACTTGACAGATTTAGGAAGGACTGTGTCTCAAATGGCTCAGTGTGGCAATTTTTGGGAGAATAAAACTTTTTGAAAACTGATTTGAGGGGCTGGAAAGGTGGCTCAGTGTGGTAGTGCCTGATGTGTGGAAAGACCCAGATTTGAACCAGGTTTAAAATCCAGTACCACATATGCAACTAAGTGTCAGAAAAACAAAAACTAGAGGGAAAAAATCAAATTGACTTTTTTTTTTTTCAGGGCTGAGGACTGAACTCCGGGCTTTGTGCATGCTAGGCAAGCGCTCTGCCACTGAACTAAATCCCCAACCCCTCAAGTTGACTTTTTAAAAAATTGATTTAAAATAAAAATTAAGTATTAGTTTACGAGAAAGGCTAGAAACCTGCTTTGAACAGCCACCTTAAGTGAAAAACCAGTTTCCTTAGTAACCTAGTTATACTTTACATAAACCTACTTCAATGAATTATGACAGAACATTTTACATATATATGAAATACCTACTCAATTCCAATCAACTCGAGTGCTGAGTAACACAAAATTAGCAGTTTGAAAGAATGGTAAAACACATAAAGGTTATTTTAATGAAGTAAGAGTATTTTATTTATTTATTTAATTTGGTACCAGGGATTGAACCCAGGGGCTTTTAACCACTGAGTCACATCCCTAGCCCTTTTTGAGACAGGGTCTCATAGGGCCTCGATAAGTTGCTGAGGCTAGCTTTGAACCTGTGATCCTCCTGCCTCAGCCTCCCAAGTCGCTGGGATTACAGGCATGCACCACCATGCCCAGCTGTAAGTATTTATATTCTGTAATTGCTTGAAACATCCAGGAGAGCTAGGTCCCTTATCTCCTCTAGAAGTGCATATAGACTTTTTCCCTTTGTTTGGCAATATTCTTGGTATTCTTCCTGAATGACGTTTACTTTGACTTCTTGGGCAAGCTGAGCTTCTTCCATAGATCTGGTCACTTCTTTCACTAATTCGCTCTTCAGCAGGAGAGAACTCTGATGAAAAAGTTCTGTGTTTGGTATCATGTATGGTTTGTTGCTTATTATTTCAAGCCTGATTGTATCAGAATGGCAACGCAAAACCTGTACAGATATTCTTACCTAGCATAGAGAAGAAAATGACATATTACTAAATCACATTCTTTCATTTACACTGAAAACAGTACTTAATATAAATGCAGACTTACTGTTACATGGTCAAACAAATGGAACGTAACAGATTGCCCAGCTGTTGTGGTAGAGATGATTTTGTTTTGAAATCGTTGAAGGGATCCAGGTTTCCATTCAGAACGGCTATCTGGGCCACATGAGATCACTAAACCATCTTTATTTTTTAGATAAGCAGCACCTTTAATCCCAAACCTGAATCATTGCCAGAATAAAAATTCAGAAATAATGTACTTAGTATGCAGATCTTCTATGCTTATTTAGAATGCTAGATTTCTTCTAGATTAAAAACAAATCATTTTCCCATGGTTTGTCTCCAAATATTTATTTTACTATAGCAAATGGGAACACAAAACATTTAGCTATGTAAGATCCTAAAATAGATGGGCATGCATATATACTCCAGTTGCCCCCATTGTGTACAGATGGTAACTTTATAAATAGTTGTTTGATTTTTAATTTTTATTTTTTGAAGTGTTATGGATTAAACATAGGGCATTATGTATGCTAGGTAAACATTCTACCACTGAGCTATATCCCCAGCCTTAAATAAATATTTTAATAAATTATATCTGATGTACTATTTTTTGGTCTACAATTTTGGTTTAACTCTGATTCTCATTAACTATTGCAGTAGATGTGACATACCTTGGTATAAATACAAGCACACCATTTGTTCTAATTGAATAAATAACTCCATCAGATATGCAACGCTCCTCAGTTTCAGGGTCCTTGTCTTTAAAGTACATGCGCTGGAAGAGCTCAGTGGACTGCTTCTGAGAATGCTGTGCTGCCTGTAAGAAGCACAACCTCAAGCATTGTAACAGACTTACTGACACTGCCAGAAGAAACGTGAAATTCATATTTCCACAGAAACTATGTCTTTGAAAAGTTTAGAAGAGGGGCTGGAGCGGTGGCTCAACGGTTTCGGTGCTTGCCTGGCAAGCACGAGGACCTGGGTTCAAACCCCAGCACCACGTACACAACT
>PVKS010010839.1:0-58713 GCA_004027875.1 Aplodontia rufa
AAAGTAAATGCTGGGAAAATATAAGGAATGTTGGGCAAACATTGAATATATATAAAAATAGTTACGAATTATAGGGTTTAAAATATAGCTAAAATGAATAAATATAATAATGTCAAGACTAAGAAGGGAACAGTAGGGGAATATTTATAAATACTGTAAATTTCTAGTGTTATCAGGGAAGTGACCACAGCAATATTTTATAATGGACTGAAATAAGTCAAGGTTACATATGCTCTGTAGGGTATTTAATAAAAGCACAAAAACAATGTTTAATATGTTTGGTAAATACTACTATTGCAAAACTAAATTTTTCAGACTTAACAGAACATGATATATGGAAATATTTTGGCTTTCCCACATTCCAAATTCATAGAGCTGACATTTTATTTACGTACTTATATGTATATAAGCAAGTAAATTGGATGGCATTATAGTTCACAGAGAAAAATTATTATATACCTAGACACATATATCCATGTGTAAATTAATTTAACACCACAACTTCTTATTTACTAAAGACAATTATTATATAATAAATGTGTTAGTAAGAACAGACACAGTATATATGGTAATTCATGCTTATAGAAATAAGATAATTTCAGATTTCTAAGAGAGAATATTGATGTACCACAACCTAAAATTCCCACAACCTCACAATGTTATTTCTTCTTAATTTGTGTACAGTTGATTCAGGCAAAGACTATGCATCTTGCTTGTGATAATTGTTAGTATGATATTCTAATAGTGCCAATTTACTCATTTCTTCTATATTTATAAATTAGAACTATTCATTAAGGAAATTTTTTTCAATTTTTCCTTAGAATGCATCATAATGAAGTGACATTCTTCACTTCATTCATTAAATTATGATTCAATTATAATTATTTATATTGTGATATAAATTATTCTATTTTTGGCCATTTTGATATTTGTATAATTTTCTGAGTGTGTGTGTGTGTGTGTGTGTGTGTGTGTTTTGCTGGCTTGTTTCTTGGTTTTGATTTAAGGAAATACAAGATGAATTATCCCTATTGTTGTCCTAGAAGTAACCACTTTTTAGGTCATCTTGATGTTTTATTTTTTTGAAAATGATATTTAGAAACCTAGATCTGGGAACTAGGTATAAAATTTGATACTGACATATTACTTCTTTTAGGAGTTTTTTACAATCAGTGCTAAGAAATCAGATGTGTATGTGTGCATATACATACATACATATACATGGGTGTGCATGTGTGTGTGTGTATACAAATATATGCATATTGTGATACCTGCAAATTCAATCCATCTCAAGGTTTGATCTAGCCTCTCCTGTTTCCTTATTTAAAGCACCGTCACTTTCTTTACTTCTTGTCTCTAAACATTGACAATTGGTGGTCTTTACTTATCTTTTTTTTAATCCAAAACATAACATAAATGAATTCAATACAATACTCACTGTTTGAGGCTTGAGTTCTTCCAAGCAAGCTTCTTTCAGCATTCATGTTGTTGTGTGAACCACAGTTTCTTATTATTGAAATTGAAAAATATTATTTTAAGTGATTGATAATTGTTGATATTGTTAGCATTGTCCAACTTCTAACACCATTAAGCTATAGTTTTATTTTTGTGCTATTTAAAAAGATATTTTATTAGTCCATTATAGTTTTTCATAATTGTGAGGTTCACTTTGACATCTTCATGAATATATATAACATAATTTGGTCCACTTCAGCCCTCAGTTCTACCCCTTTCCCTTCTCTCTTCTCTCCCTCACCACTACTCTAGTATTCTGCCTTCTATTAATTTAATTTTAATTGGTATCTTATAGTTATCCATAAAAGTGGAAGTCATTTTGACATTCATACATGCTCATAGCATAATTTGGTCAATTTCATTCCAGAGTTCCTCTCAGTCCCAATTCCTCCTTTCCCCTAGATCCGCTTTCTCACTCTACTGTTATACCTATCTATTTTCAAGAGATCTCCCTTTTTTAGGAAAAAAATACTTATTTCTCTCTAACTTTCTCATATAAGAGAAAATATTCAAACTTTAACTTTCTTCTGAGTCTGCTTAATCTATTTATCAACAAATTCCATAACTTTATTTTTTTTATGACTGAGTCATACTACATTGTGTGTATCTAGCATTTTCTTTATCCATTCATCTAGAGGAATATCTAAATTTGTTCAATAAGTGGGGTGGCTTCAAATTAAAAATTTTCTGCTAAGCGAAAGACATAAGAGCATGAAGAAAGCCTACAGAATGGGAAAAAAAATTGCCAGATACTCCTCTAACAGATTAATATTCAGAATATAAAAATAACTCAAAACATTAATATCTGAAAAATCAATCAATAAATGGGCCCATGAACTAAACAGACATTTATCAAAAGAAAAATGCAAATGACCAACAAATACATGACAAAATGTTCAACATCCCTAGTAATCAGGGAAATGTAGAACAAAACTACACTGAGATTTTATCTCAGTCTAGTCATAAAGCATTCATCAAGAATACAAATAACAACAAATAGGGAGTGGGGGTATAGGGAAAAGGTACACTCATGAATTGGTGGTTGGGTTGCAAATTAATATAATCACTTTGGAAAGAATTATGGAGAGCCCTCAAAAGAATAAAAAGGAACCACCATATGACAGAGCTGCCCCACTCTTTGGCATTTATACAAAATAACTAAAATCAGCATTATAGTGCAAATCAACATTTATAGCAGTAAAATTCACAAATAACCAACTTATGGATCCAGTTTAGGTGTCCCTCTATAATTTATCCTTTAAGTATTACTGATAAGTAATCTCTTTAGCCATTAATTTGTTGAAAGGCATTTGTGTTGTTCCCAATTTTACATAATCAAAAATAAAGCCACCCTGGATTGATGGCTCAGTGGTTGGAGCACTTGTGTGGCCTGTGTGCGTGAGGACATGGGTTCAAAACCCAGTACCACATACACCATTAAGTGTTGAAACAAAGGGTAGATGGAAAAATAAATAAAATTGATTCTCATTCTCTCTCTCTTAATTTTTTTAAATAAAGATTTTCTAAACATTTGTATTAAGTTCTTCATTTAAATGCATTTTCACTTCCTCTAGGTAGATACTTATTAGTCATGGAACTGACAAGTCACATGGTATTTGTAGGTTTAACTTTATAAAATTTAAAAAAATATTTGAAGAACCTGATCTATTTTACATTCTCATTAAGAATATTGGGTTATGCAAGAATGTGCTGGTCACAATAATCACTGTAGATTTTATTTTAAGTGAAATGGAGAGTTGTCAAAGCTGGGAAGTGTTTCCATTGTGTGAATATGAGACAGTGAACTTACACAAATCTGGATGGCATAACCTACTACAAGCAGAGTTTGTATGGCACAGCCTGCTTACTTCTCAAAGGCTGACACCGGTACACCACACTGTTGTACCAAGTACCACAGAAAATTGTAACACAATGGTAAGTATCTGTGTGTCATGTATATTCAAATGTAGTATAGGTATGTTCAAAATACAGTTCAAAGCATTTAAAACAGAGCACCTGTGCAAAGCCCTTTTCATGAATGGAGCTTGCAAACCTAGAAGTTTTTCTGGGTGAATCAGTGAGTGGCGAAGGACTGTGAAGGCAGCCCCAGGACATGACTGTACACTATTGCAGGCTTTAGGAGCACCCTGCAATTATGCTACAGTTAGTTTACAAAAACTAGCTTCCTTTACCAATAATAATTTAAACTTAGCCTACAAAAACTTTATAACATTATAAACTTTCTTAAATTTTGACTTTTCATGATAACACTTAGCTTAAAATGCACACATTTTGTAGCTGTATAAAGATATTTTCCTTCTTTATATTTATTATATAAGCTTTTTTCCTGTTTTTAAACATTTTACTTATTTTTCCTTTTTATGTTATTTTATCAAAAAACTAAGACATAAACATGTATATTATTTAGGACTACACATCAATATCACTATCTTCTATTTTCACATCTTGTTTCATGCAAGGTCTTCAAGAGGCAAAAACACTCTGGAGCTGTTAGCTCTATAACAATAATGCTTTCAGGAATATGTCCTGAAAGACCTGCCTGAGGCTGTGTCACAGTGAACTTTTTAATATAGAGATAGAAGAGTACAGAGTAATGATTAAAAGTATAGCTGAATGGACATGTAAATCAGAAACATGGTTGTTTATAATCATGGAAAAGGATTTTGTACAGTACGGTATACAATCGTTTGTGTTCTACATTTATATAACTGGTAGTGAAGTAGGAACTTATATGTCAACATCACCACAAACACGCTAGTCACTATGATGTCCTGACATCAGCAGGCAATGGGGGATTTTTAGCTTCACTATAATCTTATTAAACCATCATTGTATATAAAGTCCACCACTAACAAAATATTGCCATTCAGAACACAACTGTGTTTAATTAACTTTTGCAGAATACAATAAAGACAGATGATGCCATACACACAGACCCATGGAAACATACAGTCTCTCTCTCCCTCCCTCACTCAGCTCTCATATGTGTACACACACACAAACACACATACACACCAAGACCTTATTTCATTTATAATCTGGGGGACTTCAAATAATTTAAAAATAGTAAATTTAAATATATTATTTATATTTCTACTAATATATAAACATTGCCCATAAAAATCTTAGTCATTTGTGATTATTGCAGTTAAATTAGAGGATATCATAGAAATTAAGGGATATATTTTTAAAACTAGATTATTAGTGATTCATGAATAAAATATGTATGTTTTAGTCATGATTCCCCAATGAAATTAAATAATGCTTTCCTTGGTGTACACATAAGATAAGCAGACTTTTAAAAGATTTTTTTCTTCCAAAGAATATTGGAAAACCTGTTAAAAAAATGCCCCCAGCACATTTTCCATTTTACATTCTATTTTATAGCTTTCTAATTTATGTATCATACAAAATAAAAAGTGCTTATTAAATGAATGTAGTAATATATTTGAAGATGGAGAAAAATGTAATTAGTATTTAATTTTAATTTTTGATCCATTTGTAGGAATTTAAATTTCTTTTTCATGTTATTCAATATTTTGCAGTTTATGACTCTTTAGCTGAGTCATGATCCTCAAACTTTGAATCTTTGTATTGTATATAATTATTTCAAAAGAGAAACCCATGTATATTCAGGCACGTAAATCAAAACAATTTTAACATCTAAATATAACTGTGAACATTTATTAAAACAATCTTTTGTTTATTATTGAATCTGGATATCTGTCTCTTTTGAATCACATTCACTTTTAAATTGTTTTTAAAGTCATTATGCCCCATATACTCAAAAATAACTTAAACTGCATTCTTTTGGGGGATGTTCATAACCTTGTACTCAGCAGAGGTATTGCAGAATTTGCAAGATTACTGTTAACTGCTGACATGGTACCCAGTCTGCAAGAGTTCCACCATGTACTCTACAAAGACCAATGGAAAAAACTCAACTGGTAGATGTGTCCTGGCAATTATGGCTCTTGGGGATTTAAGGTCATCCTTCTAATCCTTGTACAGTGCTTAAAAACAGGAATAAAAATGGCCATTCTACAGGAAGCTTTATAGAGATTTAATGCTATCCCCATAAAGATATCTATGTCATTCTTTACTGACATAGAAAAAGAAACTCTCAGATTCATTTGGAAAAATAAGAAACCTAGAATTGCCAAAACACTACTAAGCAAGAAGGATGAAACAGGCAGTTTTGCCATACCATATTTAAAACTATACTATAGAGCCTTAGTAACAATGACAGCATGATACTGGTACCAAGATAGGAAAGAAGACCAATGGAATAGGATAGAAGATCCTGAAATAAATCCTCAAATCTTTAAACATTTGATTTTTGACAAAGATGGACAAAATATTCCATGGAGGGGTGACAGCCTCTTCAACAAATGGTGTTGGACAAACTGGACAGCCACCTGCAAAAAGTTGAAATTAGACCCATATCTTTTTCCTTGCATGAGAATCAAATCAAAACGGATCAAGGAGCTAGGAATTAAACCAGCTACATTGCAACTGATGGAAGATAAATTAGGTTCAACACTTCAGCATTTGGGAGTAGGCAAAGACTTTCTCAACAAGTCTCCTAAAGTGAAGGAAGTAAAGTCAAAAATCAGTGAATGGGATACCATAAAGCTAAAAAGCTTTTGTACTGCCAAGGAAACAATCAGAAGAGTCAAGAGGTTTCCTACAGAAATGGAGAGAATCATGGGCTACAATTCCTCTGACAGGGGCCTTATATCCAGAATCTACAAAATCCTCAAAAATCTCAACTATAAAAACACAAATAACCCAATTAATAAATGGGCCAAAGAACTAAATAGAAACTTCTCAACAGAGGACGTTGATCAAGCCAATGAATACATGAGAAAGTGCTCTAAATCACTAGTAATCAGAAAAATGCAAATGAAAACCACATTAAGATATCACCTCACGCCAGTCAGAATGGCAGAAATGAAGAAAATAAACAATAATAGATGCTGGAGGGGCTGTGGAGAGATAGGCACGCTAACACACTGTTGGTGGAGCTGCAGACTGGTACAGCCCCTCTGGAAAGCAATGTGGAGAATCCTCAAACAACTAGGGATGACTCCACCATACGACCCTGCTATTCCACTCCTGGGAATCTTTCCAGGGGATTAAGAATCAGCACATTACAGTGACACAGCAATATCGATGTTCATAGCAGCTCAATTTACTATTGCTAGATTATGGAAACAACTCAGATGTCCCTCACTGGATGAATGGATCCAAAAACTGTGGTACATATATACGATGGAATTTTACACAGCAATTAGAAACAATGATATTGCAGCCTTTGAATGCAAATGGATGGCTATGGAAGAAATTATGCTGAGTGAAATCAGCTTAACCCAGAGAACCAAGGGTCGAATGTCTCCACTCATCTGTGGAGGCTGGAACTAGACCCTGGCCATTGAGAAAGGTGGTCTATTATCATGTGTTAAAACCAGATAAGGTGTAATATTACACAACCTAATACATTTTTAGAGATGTTGTGGGAAGGGGAAGGGAGGGATAAGGGTGGGTAATTGGGAGGGCACTCCTGGGGGTAAATGTAATACCAGAATCTATTCACATTTTACATTATTTGTTAAAAACTTGTATGGTTGTTCAATAATAAAATTCTCAATTAAAAAAGTTAAAAAAAAAACCCAGGAATGATCTCTCCTTGACTACTGATGTTATGATCACTCTTCTTCCTGTTGATCTGCCAGGCTTGAAAACAGTCATAGTTTGCTTATGTAGTAGAATGGCATCTTTAATATTAATATTGTTTAGTTCTGTATTGTTTTCTTTTGAGGCTTTGTCACCATTACTGCTTTTAGATATGGAGATTTTCCTTTGAATCTGACTTTTTTTTAATTTTATTTTGATCAACCTTACAAGATTTTAACAAAATAATATAAAATGTGTATATATTCTGGATATTGCATTTATCCCCAGGAGTGCCCCCCCAATTACCCTCCCTGATCCCTCCCTTCCCCTTCCCACTATAACTCTAAAAAAAGTTGACTTCTTAATGTTAAGAAAACAATGGTCATCAGTAAGGGTACACATTCCAGTTGAAAGTGGAACTGATAGAAATTGACTCTTTTTTTTTTTTTTTGAGAGAGAAGGACAGTGAGAGAGAGAAAGGGAGAGAGAGAGAATCAAATTTTACTGAGTTTTTCACATGGCTTTTGTTGCTCCAACACTTAGTTGTGTTCAACACTTAGTTCACATGGGTGCTGGGGTTTGAACCCATGTACTTGTGCATGCCAGGCAAGCACCTTAACAGCAGAGCCACCACTCTAGACCTCAAAACTGACTCTTTAGGTTAAACTTAATTTTGAAGTTGAATAAGGAGACAAACTCCTTCTAAATTATAAAGAATAGAAGGAAAATTCACCACCATCTGTTTAATGATACTGGTCATAATCAGTTCACTCCCTTATGTATATCAAATGCAATAAAATAAAGTTTTGCTGGCTAATGCACAGATGATCTCTCTTTAGATGAATGATTTCCAATTCAATAATGTGTAGAATCAACTTTTCCCATAATGAAAAATAACTATGTATTAAATTTTTGCCAGATAGTAAGTACTTAAATGACTAGATAAAAAGAAAATATTGTATTCATTATATCTAAAGATTAGAAAAGGAAAATAAAAATTTCCATCACAGATACACAGTACTTAGTTCATCATAGTTCTGTACATTATAAGAACTGAAATATGTTGAAGAATTTTTTGAACTTCAATAATAGTTACTTGATATTTTAAAAATAATACTGAAAATTTATTTCTCCATTGGGATAAAATTTGTCATTTAACACTTTCGTTGATGAAATTCAGGCAATACTGTAACCCAGGTGTGTAGTAATGTTCCAAAGGAAAACAAAAAAGAGCTTCTAATATTCTTTTATATATTTCAGTAGTATTTATTTTTCCTAAGGAAACCACATACTTGCAATGAGTACTTCTTTTTGGCTCAGTGCATGCCACCACTGCTACTATTGGGTTGTGTGTCTTCATGTTTCAACGGGTAAAGAGTTTAGAGAATACAAAATGGCATGATCAATGCTTGCTTTACTCTTTGAATCAATTTATTTTGTGCTATACAATTACTTGAGACATAAAAGCAAAATAGTAATAGATTCATACATGCTAGTACTTTAATAATTTCTGAAAACATCACTGATAAAATATTTTAATGTTTTCTAAAAGCAAACTAAAATTTCTTATTTCTTTGTGGGGTGTAGGGTCCAAATCATTATTCTTTCCAAAAGTTTATATTACCGTTATATGGCTCAAATACAAGGTGAGGCGGTAGTTTATCAAATAACAAAGGCAAACAAAAAACTATATTTAAAAGTTTTTTTAAATTTTAAATTAAATTTTACTGTACATAAAAATAATAAACTTCTACATGTTAATGGAGTAATATGTAATATTTTAGTACACGTATAAATTGTGTAATGTTTAAGTCAGATCAAACATTTATTATTTTATATATGGCAAAAACTTTTAGAATGTTCTTTTCTAGTTTTTTTAAATGTTAAATTATTTTTATCTAATGTCACACTACTGTGCAATAGCATACCAAACTTGTTAAATCTGTATTATATTACCTTACTAACCTTATTCCACATTTTCCTAGCAGTGAGTGCTCCTAGTACTCCCTAGCCTCGGGTAAACAACTTCTTCTCTCAACTGCTATGAGATCAACTATTTTGTATTATACTTACAAGTAAGATTGTGTGGTATTATACTTTCTTGTCTGCTTTCTTTTACTTTATGTTAACAGTGTTCTTCAGTTCCATCCATGTTGCTGCAAATGACAGCAATTCATTCATTTTATAGAAAAAAATAGTCTATTTTATGTAAGAACCATATTTTCTTTATCCATTCATCTATTGGCAGATACTTAAGTTGTTTCCATTTATTGGCTATGGTGAATAGAATTGCAATGGGCAAGGCAGATCTCTCTTTGATATACCAATTTCTTTTCTTTGGATATATACCCAGTAGTGAAATTACTGAATAAAATAGCAAAAATGCATTTTTTTATGATTTTAGGAGATGCTAAGCCCTTTTCAATAATGATTGTGCTAATTTGCATTTGAACAGGAAGTGTCATTATAAACTCATAAAAGGTGATCTTTAATAATTAAACCTCTCACTTGTTTTATTATCATAAAATCAACATTGTTACAAATTTCACTTATGAATCATATGTTGATATCCCTGAATACTATTTTCACAAAAAAGAATAATTCTCATTTGTGATTTGGTTGACTGTAGCCCAATATGAGCCTGAAATACTTTTTATTTATCAAAGATGCTATTAAAAAATCTTAAAGACTTAGCAATTTCACTCAGGGAACACCTTGAGGTGGTCAAAGATGGGGCAATTCATGTTAATAAGATTAATAACTACAATTGATTGAAAACTTTAAATGTGAAAAATCAATCAGACCACAATGTGCATTTTTTAAAAGAAACAAAGAAGTCATTTCAACTATGTATGGTACAATGCAATAAATCAAGTATTTTCAAAACTAGTCAACATAGAATCAAACATTTATCCTTACATTCATAAAAGCAATTCAACAAATTGTTAATAATACAAAGTGTGTACTAAAGCAGTAGCTGGCTAATAGATAATTAAGGAGTAAATAGTATGATACACTGCTATTTTTTTTCAGTCACCAATAAAATTATGAATCTAAACAATGGTCATCATGATCACTAGTGTGTCAGTTTATAATGTTAAGTACAAAAGCATTTGTATCCCTGACAGAGATACAGAAGTGCATCAATGGAGATATCTCAAACCTATCTACACCCAACTACTGGATTGCAAGATATTTAAGGACAGGAATATATGTTAAAGCAAAACATAAAAAAGTCTTCAGCAAAATTCAGGTTATGAAAATTACAGGACAAATGAGGAAAAAAATCAAGAAAAATATGTGAAAAGACAGAGACTTGAGACATCAGCCAATTGTGATGAACCTAATTCAATCCAAAATAGATAAAGATGTTCATGAGCAAATGGAGTAAACTGAAACTGTTATCTGTATTTAACATTTATTTTGAGATAATTAATAGATTCATATGCAATTATAAATGATATGAGAGTTCTAGTGTACCCTTGACGGTTTCCCCAAGGGAATATCTTGCAAGCTTACAGTGTGGTATCCTACCAAGATGCTAACATTATTGAAAAAGGAACACTAGTCACTTGGGAGCATCCTGTGTACTACTGTTTAGTGGTCACACTCACTTCCCTCCACCCCAGCTTATGCCCTAGACCCTGATGGCATTTACCTGTTCTCCATTTCCATGATAGGTCCATTTGCAGAATGTTATATATTTATAGTAATGCATTGTATAATATTGTGATATTAGCTTTGTGATTTATATTGCATGTATCCTGAAAATTCATGTGGGCTATAGCAGGGATGAATGCTTATTTAAAATTTTTATTGTGCTTAATGTACACAGTTTGCTTGACCATTCAACTTTTGAGGGCATTTGAGTTGCTTCTGAATCTTTTGCTGTTATAAATAAAACTGCTATGAATATTTGTGTACAAGTGTTTGTGTTAATATAAGGTTTTATGTTTTGGAAATGAATGCAGCACAAAAACATTTAATGGTAATAATGCCAAATTTATTATATTTTTTTCATTTTTATGGTTTATTGTTTTACCTAAAACCTCAGCCCTAAAGCAAGAAAATCAGATTTTTCTTATATTTTTCTTCTATTGTTTATTTTTGTTTTGTTTCTCTAGAAATTTTGAAAGTTTTAGTTAAGTTTGTATTTCATTTTGAATTTATTTTGTGAAAGATATAAAGTCTATGTCTAGGTTTACTTATTTTTTTTTACATGTGACATCCAGTTGTTCCAACACTGTTGAAAAGATTAACCTTTCTCCACTAAATTGCTTTTGCCCCTTTATCCAAGGAACTTGATTTATTTGTGGGTCTATTTCTGGCCTTTCTGTTTTGTTTTGCTAATGTGGATGTCTCTTCCTTTGCCCTTCCCATGCTGCCAGGATTTGTGTAGCTATAGGGGTGTTGAAATAGGGAAGTTTGAGCCTTTCCACGTTGTTCTTCTCACTATGATGCTGAATCCATTAATGTGGACTATCTCCATTTTTTTTTCATTTATTTCTAATTTTGTGGTAGGCTTGCAGATCCTGTATAGAGCTCTGTTAAATTCATATGGAAATATTTCATTTCAGGAAGACTTATGTGTATTGTATTTTCATTTTAAGCATCCATAATTCATTGCTAATTCACAAATAGAATTGATTTGCTTATTTGTGTATACTTACTTATATCCTGAAATCATCATGAACTTATTGATTAGTTAGTTGTAAGGTTTTTGGTGGACTTTTTTATAGTTTCTACATGAATACTAACCTGACTTGATAATAGGAAGAAATTCAGATTATTCCTTTAAAATCTATATAACTTTTTAATTTCCTTTCATATTTTGTTTTTCTGGCCAAACCTATCAGTTTGCTAAAGACAGATTTTCTTGTCATGTTCCCAGTCTTAGAGGAAAGACATTCATTTTTTTGCCCTTAAATATAGTATCATCTATAGTGTTATTATACGTACCATTTTCCTCAAACTGAGGAAGCTCCTGTCTATTCCTAATTTTTTCTAAGAAACTTTTCCTAAATGATATTCTGGTTTTGTCTTTTTGTCTCATTCAACATGCATAGTGAAAATTTACTGAGGCTATTGCAGTGAACAATAGTTTGGTTAAATTTTCATTGTTACCAATGCACACAGTTTGCTTGACCATTCTTGCATCAAATAATTTTCCTGCATCAACTGAAATAATTATATATATTCATCATTTTTATTCTAATTACATGGCAAATTACATTAATCTTCAAACTTAAACCAGACTTGGAATACACACTAATAGATGATATTAAGAAAAATCATTAATTACATATTTTTAAATATATTTTGTTAGCACTTTGTGTCTATATTCATGAGGAAAATTGGGCTATATTTTTAAACTGTATTTGGCTCCAGAAATCACAGTAGTATAGGCTTTATAAAGTGAATTAAATAGCATACAGTAAGTTCTATTAAGGATTTATTTCCTTTTTTTAAAGCGAGGACAGTGAGAGAGAGGGAGAGACTAAGAGAATCAATTTTTATTGAGTTTTTCACATGGCCTTCATTGCTCCAACACTTAGTTGTGTATGTGGGTGCTGGGGTTTGCACCCATGTACTAGCACACGCCGGACAAGCGCTGTAAGCACCAAGCTACCACTCCATCCCCAAATAAGGATTTCTTAAACAGCATACAGTGGTTAATATTTCCTGTCTCTCCACTTTTGAATGTTTAATTTTTTCTTAATATAAAATTTTATTTTCCTACTCTTCTTATTATTACTTTACATAATTTTATAACTTATTAATTAGGATTTTATGGGGTCACTGAATGTTAAATGGCATTTCTTGCAAACTTGTTTGAAACGCAAGCCCATTTCTGAAATGTTTTCACTTTATTCCTTTTTTGCTCTTCTTTTCTAAATATATTCAAAGCAGTTATGGGAGAGAGAAGCCATATGGCACCTGTCATGTGTGTTTTATTTTCTTAAAAGGCCATTCAATTTCTTCTCATCTGCTGTCACCCTCTTTGAACAAGAATAAACATGAGAGATTCATGGTTGGAGGACACAGGAAAACAACTTGTCAGTCACTTCAAGATCCTCTTGTGCTTCAGAACACAGATGTTGAATGATTGTGAAGTTTGGTTTGCTAATATAATTATTTTTGTTTGCTGATTTAGAATTTTAAAAATATATGAATTATTAGAGTATTAAAATCATTCTTATGTGAGTGAAAATATTTCTTGTTATATTATATGTATAATATCCTATTAAGTTTTCCTTTGTCTTTTGCCTCAAAGTCCCTCAAAATCTTTACACTGATTAAAACAATTAGAATTAAAGAGATGCTGAATTTAAAAAATTGAATGTAGTCATAGCTCTGACAAAAGATTTTGTATTTACTGAAAGACTCAAACTGATTTTTCCATATTTGTTTATTCTACTCTACCTGTATGTTACAAAGTAGTTATAATAGCTGAATATTTAACATTGGAAAATGAGACAATAGATATTGATATAAATGAGAAGATATATGGACATGGGAATATAAAATTAATTTTGAAGTAAGACAATAACATCCCATAACAGAATTTAAACATGAAATATGAATGAGAAATCAGCACATTGGAATAGAGAATTTAACAGTTTTACTATTAGACACAAATGTGGTAAATTAGCAGATTAAAGCATTTAAAAAATAATCAATAGATTACATTATAATGAAACATACCCTTCCTTGAAAGGCTACAGAGTATAGATACTAGATACTTAGATTTTACTCTGCATTAAAATTACAATTAATGATTATATTATATTAATACACTTAATGTTCTTTAATGTGGAAGCTTTTACATGAATTAAATACAAAATATCATTTAAAATGTTAATGTGATACATATATGCCATGGAATTTTACACAGCAATTAGAAACAATATTGTAGCTTTTGAAGGTAAATGGATGGCTACAGAAGAAATTAAGCTTAGTAAAATCAGCTTAACCCAGAGAACCAAGGGTCAAATGTCTCCACTCATCTGTGGAGGCTGGAACTAGACCCTGGCCATTGAGAAAGTTTGTCTATTATCATGTGTTAAATCCAGATAAGGTATAATGTTATACAACCTGATACTTTTTTAAGATATTGTGGGTAAGGGAAGGCAGGGATACGGGTGGGTAATTGGGGGGCACTCCTGGGGGTAAATCTAGTATCCAGAAACTGTACACATTTTATATTGTTTTGTTAAAAACTTGTATGGTTGTTCAAAAATTTAAAAAAATTCAAAAAATTTTGATGTGATTGTCTTCACTCTGGGTTTCATGATAGCTTTTTTTTTTTTTTAAGAGAGAGTGACAATGAGAGGAGAGAGAAAGAGAGAATCAATTTTATTTAGTTTTGCATGTGGCTTTCATTGCTCTGAGACTTTGTCGTGTACGTGGTGCTGGGGTTTGAACTCGTGCACTTGTGCATGCCAGGTAAGTGCTGAAACTGCTGAGCTACCGCTCCAGCTTCTCATGATAGCTTTTCAATAACTAATTAAATTGATTCAATATTTATAAAATAGTTATGATGTTGTTCTTGAACTGTGACAATAAATTTATTTCTGAGATTGCTTTTTTATAAATTTTCCTTTCCCAAATTTACTGAATAATTTAAAATAGCAGCGCTTTTGTGTTTTTATATTCTACTTTACATACTTGATTTCCTATCATATTGCATATTTTTTCGTGTAACTTCATGTTGATTTTTCAAAACGATACACTTCAAAGTTAAAGGTTTTTAATTTCTTCTTTTTTTCTACTTCATTACGTTTATGATATTTTTATTTGCCTATTTGATATTTTTCATTTTTTAAATTTCCATCTTTTTGTGTTTGAACACATTTTCTGTATTTATTTTTCATAAAGTGGTTTGGAAATTCTGTATGTGTGGAGATGCAGTAGATATAAATATGTGTCTTTTAGTTTATATTTTTATACTGATTTTTACAGCTGATCAGTACTTGATATTCCTTTAGAATAGGCTACGAAATTCATTCAACTGTCAATTTCTTATACATTTCCAAAAATGGCAACATTTTTATTCAAACCATGAGATTGTAGATATAAAAATTATTGATAAAATTCATGCTAATGTTACAACTCTTTTGAGACAAACATTGAGTTCTAATGTTCATCATCATAATTACCTTTGTAAATATCCATATCTTGGCAGAGATACTCATTGTTTCAGAATATAGTCAATAATCATATTTATTTGTTTTCTTTTTAATAGCTGGATTTTATTTTAAAATAAAAATAGCTGATTTTTATTTTAACATGATTTACAAATTTATTGAATATATAAGTTTATCAAAATAGTGACTAATGAATTACTTCTGACATTGAATCAAAGGATTTATTTCAGGTTTCTTTACGGTAGGGGATTCAAAACAGCAGAATGCCTTTTGTTTTAGCTTAGTACCTGTGGCATGGTTTGGATTCAATAAGATACAGTTGAAAAGAAAACACCATCCTACTTGCTATGGCCAATGAAGTTAAGACTGGCTGAACTCCGGGGATGGATGCTTTGACAGTTACAGCTGATGTTGTTAATTCTTTGTATACTACGTATAAATTGAACCTTACTTTGAAGTCTTGCAAAATTGAAATGAATGGACCATGCAATTAGAGACATTGTCAATGAAAATAAGAATTTTTTCTTTTTTTTTCTCCATACAATTTTTTTATTAGATGGAAATAGAGATACAATAGAGGGGAAAACATTATCAAACATTCAAGAACCAATGTATATACACATAGTTATCCAGGGCTAATGCCATATCATGGATGTCCAGCTTGGGTTCCCCATGTTACTGTTTCCCCCAGAAGAACTCTTGAGTTAAATGGATATCTTATATAAGACAGAGATCTCCTTCTGAGATGATTCCCCCATATTCCCACCCTCAGTCTCCTAGGATTTCTTCCTACCCCTCCCCCTAGCCCCCACTCTACAACTTCAAGTGTCCTAGGGAGTCATCTCCCTGTTGCATTGAGAAACATACAACTTGAAGTTATTATTAGCTTAGCCGTTTAACATACTCTTTCCTGATGTATTCAGCTTCCACAGATGAGAGATACCATTCAACCCTTGAGTCTCTGAGATTGGGATACTTCACTTAGCATAATTCCTTCCATCTCCTGTACAAATACCTTTGATTTCCTTGTCTTGCCCATTAGCTCTGGCAAGGGTTTCAAGGACTATATTGAATAAGAGTGCAGAGAGCAGACAGCCTTGTCTAGTATCAGAATTCAGTGGAAATGCTTTCAGTTTTTCTCCATTGAGGATAATGTTGGCTAAGGGTCTGTCGTAAATGGATCTGACATAGTTTAAGTATCTTACGTAGATCCCCATCTTTTCCAAAGTTTTGAGCATAAAGTGGTGTTGAATTTTATCAAATGCCTTCTCTGCATCAATTGAGATGGTTATATGATTTTTGTTTTTAATTCTGTTTATGTGGTGAATTACATTTATTGATTTGCATATGTTGAACCAGCCTTGTTTTCCTGGAATGAAGCCCACTTGATCATAATGTATTATCTTTTTAATGTGCTTTTGTATCTGATTAGCTAAAATTTTATTAAGGATTTTTGCATCAATGTTCATCAGGGAATTTGGTCTGCAGTTTTCTTTCCTTGATGTGTCTTTGTTGGGCTTTGGAATCAGTGTAATGTTTGCTTCATTTGAGGTTGGACTGTTCCTCCTTTTGTAGTCTTTTGAGTTGAAACATAAGGCTATTAATCTGATCTCTTTCTAGATTTTTGACGTATGCACTCGGTGCTATAAATTTACCTCTTAAGAATGCCTTCATACTGTCCCAGAGGTTTCGGTAAGTTGTTTCCTCATTCTCGTTCAATTCCAAGAATTTCTTAATTTCTGCTCTCATTTCTTCTTTTACCCATCCTTCGTTTAAGAGGTAGTTATTCAATTTCCAAGTATTTGAGTAGTTTCTGTTGTTTCTCTTGCTGTTGATTGCTAAGATCATAGCATTATGATTTGACAGAATATATGGGATTATATCCACTTTTTTTATATTTGTTAAGATTATCCCAGTGAACTAGGATGTATTCTATTTTAGAGAAGGATCCATGAGCTGCTGAGAAGGTAAATTCAGCTGTTTTAGGATGGAAAATTCTGTAGATGTCTGTTAAGCCCAATTGATTTATAGAGTTGTTCAGATTGGAGAAGTCTTTATTGATTTTTTTGCTTTGATGATCTGTCTAGAGTTGACAGTGGTGTGTTGAAGTTCCCCAGAATTATTGTGTTGCGGTCAATGAGGGGATTAACGTCCTTAAGTATTTTTTTCCATAAATTTGGGGGGGTTGTAATTGGGGACATAAATGTTAATTAATGTTATATCTTCATGATGGACTGTCCCTTTTAGTATGATAGAGTGACCTTCTTTGTCCTTTGTGACTAGTTTTAGCTGGAAATTGATTTTATCAGAAATTAGAATTGCCATGCCAGCTTGCTTTTTTGGGCCGCAGGCCTGGTAGACATTTTGCTATCCTTTCACTTTTGCCTGTGTCTACTTTTGAGTGTCAAATGTGTCTCTCGCAGGCAACATAATGTTGGATTCTGTTTTATGATCCATTGGGCCAGTCTGTGTCTTTTAATTGGGACATTGAGACAATTCACTTTCAGTTAGAATAGATATGGGAGGATGAGTCTCTGATTTTGTATCAGTTACAGAATTTTGAGTCATCTTGGAAGTCATCTTGTGTATAATATGATTATTGACTCACCCTTGTTTAAGGATTTAGGCTATCATTGGCATTTTCTTCTGAATGAAGAACATCTTTGAGAATATTTTTCAGAGTAGGATTTGTGTTCATGTACCTTGTTAACTTGAGTTTATCATTGAAGTATTTAATTTCCCCGTCACATTTGAAGCTGAGTTTTGCAGAGTATAATATCTTTTGGTGGAAGTTGTTATTTTTTAACACTTGAAAGATATTGTTCCAAGCTCTTCTGCCCTTCATTGTTTGCTCTGAAAAATCCATAGTGATCTGAATTGGTTTGCCTCTGAATGTGATTTGGGCCTTTTCTCTAGCTGCTTTTAGAATTCTCTCTTTAATTTCTCTGTTATTCATTTTGTATACGACATGTCTTGGTGAGTTTCTCAGTTGATTATGTCTATTTGGTGTTCTATAAGCATCTTGGATGTGGTATTCTGGATCAATAGTCAAGTGAGGAAGTTCTCACTTATGATTTTGCTTAAAAGGTTCTTGAAGCCTCCTGTTTGCTGTTCAGAGTTTTCCTCCAGACCAACGATTCTCAGATTATTTTGCCTCATCTCATCAAATATTACTTGGAAGTTCTGATTATGTAATATAAACTGCTTATCTTGTTTTTCTTCTTTGAATTCTACAATGCTTATCCGATCCTCATTGTCCAAAACTCGTTCTTCAAGTGCTGAAGTTCTATTTTTAGTGGAGTATACTCTGGTGTTGGTATCTTTCAGTGAAGATTTGAATTGGTTAACTGTATTTTTCAATCCTGATAGCTCTGTTACATCTCTTTTTAGGATGTCTATATCTTTGTATAGCTGATCTTTCATTTCATGGAATTGCTCCCTTATTTCCCTGTAGAAGTTATCTCTTATCTCTTGAAATTGATCTCTGATCTCTTTCCTTATTTCATCTCTTAACTCTTTGATCGCATTACTAATCATAATGTTGATACAATGCCTTTGGTTTTCATTTAGGGCCCCTGCTAAGGGATCCTTGGGTGGAGAGCTCTGGGGCTTGGAAGGAGATTTATTTCCCCTTTTCCTCATTTTCTGAGTCAGAGAGCTTTTCTTTTATTTTGACTCCTGATGGTGTAATTGGGGCTTCTTATGGCTTTGCTTCATTGTCAAGGGGAGCTATTTGGTCAATACAGACCTAAAGATGCCAGACTGTTCTGTTAGAAATTGAGATGCTATAGGTGCAAATCCTAGTCCATTTCAACTAAAACATATGTGCTGATTAGTACCAATAGTAGCAGCTTTCTTTGAGAGAACACTCACTGTATATTATGATAGCAGGCAAGTACCCGTTTTGAAGCATGTCTGTTTCTTCAGGTAGTAGGGTCTCTCTGAAATTGGGGAGAAGGAATGACTAGGAAGTCAATGAGATGAATTGGGGAGGTATAAAATCACACCTGCTTTAGAGTATAGGGGAACAAGGGATTAGGGGGAGTAGGTTATTTTATTATGACTAAGGAAAACAGAAATGGGTGTGGGTAAGGTAAAGACTTGGGTTGAGAATGAGAGAAAGATGCTTATATTTAGGGATTACCAGAATATAGTGGAGGAAGAGATTAGTATGGGGCATGGTTATCTTCACTCATCAGAGGCTAAGGCTATCTTGTTATCATGAAATGATTTCCTGATAGGTACCCAATGTTATAGGGATAGCCATAGGGTTCAAGAAGACACAGAGAAAGTAAGAGCCAATCACCAATACATACACACAGATAAATATTTACATCTACCAACACCAAATTCAGTATTATTCATAAAGCAACAAAGGAGAAAAGAAGAAACAAACAAGCAAAAAAAAACCCCACAGTAATATTAAAAATTTTTAAATAATATGTTCCAGCTGGATTCCTTTTGTTTTTTAAAAAAAAATTGAAGAAATGAAGAAAAGACAAAAAAAATGAAGAAATGAAGAAAAAAGAAAAAAAAAGAAGTTAAAAAAAAAACTAGTTGGTAAAGTTCTGAGTTTTTCTGCCCCCTAGGTCAGTGAGTATATACTATGGGGGGGGTGGGTTCAAATCTGACATCAAGCTGGGGATTATTCCGAGTTGAGCTTCTCAGAGAAGAAGCTGTTTGGTTAAGTTCAGTAGCCTGATTTTTCTTAGAGGATCTCCTCAAAATTTCCTGTTGCAAAGGGATATTCAGCTCTCCCTGGGGTGTAATCCTGAGATGGTTGCCTTCTGCCAATCCACACTATAGAAATCTCTTAGGCCTGGGGCTCAGAGGTTGTAGACAATTGAGTTGATTCTAGTGTAGATGTTCGGGTCTCTGACTAATCCAAGGAGAGTATCACTGGTGACCCACTCTGCTTGTCTTGTGATCTTCAGAAGTCCCAAGAGCTGCTCTGTAGGGTTGACTGAAACCCTCCGTAGATGGACCAGATCATGCCAGTGTTTATGTGATTCTCTGTTGCAAGCACTAGGAGGCGCCCACCTGGAGAGGTCATGGCATACGAAGCCTTGGCTTTGCAAGGAACTCAGATTCTAAGGGGAAGCCGGTAGTGCCCCACATATTCAAAGCTTCCTGAGGCAGGTATCAAGCAGAAGCTGAAGCAGAGGATCCCCTTTAGAGATTGTGCCCTACTGGAGCGAGTTCTGTTTACAGGCTCCTCCTATTTGGGCGAGGATCAAGGCAGCAAAAGGGCAGAAGTTCGACAAAGGAGAGGTTTGCAAGCTGGAGAGGTGAATGGCAGGCAGTTCCCTACAGCCCCCAGGGCAGATGGCCAGTTGGTTGGGGGGACGGTAGCTTCTGTTTCTGATCATGGGGACTGAGGCCCGACCCTATAATGCTGCTGGGCAACCCACCCCGCCCTCCCACACTGGTGTGAGCTCTTATGTTGAAGGACTTTAAAATCAGCTCTTGTATCCTGAGGGCACAGGTGAAGAATTATTGTCCACCATGATTGAGTTAAAGATCTTGTGCCAAATTTTTTCCTTCCCTGGCTCCTCGGCGGTGACCAGAGGTGGAGCGTGAATTCCTAGCACCACACAGACCCTTTGGGGAAGTGCCCAATCTCAGAGTGATAGAGTCTGGTTTTCTGGTTGTGGAGTCTAAGATAGCTTTTTTTGCTGAGCAACCCGCCCCGCCCTCAGGGATACTCATAGCCGCTGCTTGCTTGCAAGGAGAGCTGCAAGTTTGCTAATGTGAACAATTAAATCCTAGTGCTTTGTGCAGGATTATGTAAATTAAGAGACGTCAGATCAGGGAGTTCGAAGCCGGCCAGGTTAGGGTATTTGGTTAAGAAACTTGCTTGGTTTCCTCCCCTCCGGAGTAGCTCCCCTCCCCCTGGGTGTGGGGCATAGTGGGCTCCACTAAGCTCTCCTTTATATTCATTAATGGACCACACTATTCCTTTGGAGTTAAAGAAATTAGCAGGGGATAATGTTCCCCCACACTGGGAGCTTTGTCCTACCGTGGGAATCCGAGTGCTCTCCTGCAGCATGAGGTGATTCTCAGGAGCTTCCGGGAGTCACTGAAGGTAGGGCGAACGCCATCTTGAAAGTCCTCAATAATCATATTTAAAGTGAAGATCTGTGATTACTGGATTTTGGTTACTTTTTGAACATATTGTGGTTGTTTTAGTGAGTTTTGTTGCTGACCTCATCAAAAGACATGATATGAACAATTTTAGAAGAGGAGAAGTTTATTTTGGGGCTTATGGTTTCAGAGGTCTCAGTCCATACATTGCTGACTCCATTATTCTGGGTCCAAGTGAGGTAGAACATCATGACTGAAGGGTGTGGTGACAGGAAAGCAGAAAAAGAAACAACCCTGCTAGTCAGAGTCACAATATAAATCCTAAAGGCACACCCCCGTGAACCACCTCCTTCAGCCACATCTTGGGGCCTTCAGTTAATCCATTCAAGTGGATTAATACACTAATTAGGTTAAATATTTTATTATGTAATTATTTAACCTCTAAACTTTCTTGCCTTGTCTAAAACATAAGTTTTGGGGGACACTCACATCTAAACCATAACAGTGGTAGAATATAGAATTCTGGAATTTGAACATAAACCTTGAGCTGTACACAGATCACTTGATGGAAATTGTACTTGCTCAAGGTTTCCAACCATAACTTTCACCACTTATTGGTGAAAGCTTCCACAAACTTTGTACATAAAGCACTGACTTGTTCTAAGTTAAATTAAAAAATAAGAAAAAAATCCACTGATTAGAAATATAAGTGTTCATAAACCGTAGACAAGACTAATTTTATAGATTAAATGCATAAACAGATCAGTGTTTGCCACAGGTGAGAGAACAGGAAATGATATGAACTGCCAGAGTTTTAAAAGAAGTTTCAGGGATGATAAAAATGTGCCATATCTGTTAATGAGCATGGTACAAGTAGTTGCATGACTGTACACATCTGTCAAGGTCATATACCTAAAATTGGTCAATCTATTTGCATGCTAATTAAATTATTTAACCTAAATTCTATGGTTCCATTTTGATGACATTCAATTCAATAAGTAAAATATGGCAATGAAATATGTTGACTTTATTTTATTTTTTTAAAGAGGGAGGGGCAGTGAGAGAGAGAGAGAGGGCAAGAAAATCAATTTTATTTAGTTTTCCATGTGACTTTTGTTACTGAGACTTCATTGTGTATGTGGTGCTGGGGTTTGAACTCATGTACTTGAGTATACCAGGAAAGTGCAGTAACTGCTGAGCCACAGCTCCAGCCCTGAAATATGCTAACTTTAGAAAGTAATTGCCTTATACAACAAATAATTTTTCTTCAAATTAAAACTGACAAGATATTTGTCTTATTTCATCATTTTATACTAATATCCATAATAAATAGATAGTGATAATCTGATAAAATCTACAGCAAGTGGTATGTCTTTCATTATCCTTAATATCCTAAAAATACAACAGCAAGATTAGGACATTAAGGAGAATCAAAGACATACCACTTGCTCTAGTTTTTCTCAATATCTAAGAGACAGTTTCCATTTTTGACAGATTTTAGTTTAGTCTCATCTTTTTAATCCTTCTCAAAATAAAGGATTTTAAATTTTCCTAATACTTTGTTATAGTTATGTGAAGATTTTGACCAATGAAATTTTGATTTTGACCATTTTTGGTTATTGCTGAATTGATATTTCAATCATCTTAATGTTTGTTACAAAAAAGGTAGCTACTCATTCATCTTATTGTTTAATTTAAATTAAGCATGTCTTATGATAGTATATGGCATTTCATAGTTCCTTTTAGTATACGTAAGAGTGATGCTCATACTTTGTTGAATAATGATGATAAATATATTCAAATATATTTGCTTACAGAGATCCATCATCCTTGAATTGTAGATTCATTTGTTGTCTTAAAAAGAGTTCTTTGTTTATCCATTTGCATTTTCTCCTGATGCCAATTTTCATTCTTTATTTTTCAGTAATTTTATTCTGACAGAACCATTAATTTTTCAGGCACATACTCTTAGCTCTGCTCTTTCATTCTGCCAATTTCAGAAGCAGTTACTTACATTGCTTGCATCATAAACAGAATCAAATTTACTGAAATAATGTCTTTTATTGACTCTGAAATCTTTTTAGCATAACTGAGAGAGAGTTGTTTACAACTATTAATTTCTAAAGTGGAAATTTCTATTATTAATATTGAAATTATCCTCACCTATAAATGTATGTTATGTTTTTTATATCATAATATAGAAAATCATTGCTAATTCAAAACTACATAAATTTTAAGATGCATTTGGCCCAATGAACATAAACAATTTTCCAAAAAAATTATGTAGAAATTTGAGTTTGACCACAGTTTTGGGGAAGGCAGAAATTCTTCTAAAATTTTAAAAAATATTAAAAACTGAAAAAAATCAATTGTAAAATTGCAATTTTATATATATAATAAATATATTATGAAACCCATTATAATACTTTATCCTAAAAATCATGTGATATTATTCATTTTTTATGTATGCTCCAAATGCTTTAGATATACCATATAAACCTCTAAAGATCAGTTCTAGATTACATGCAAAGTATTCTGGCACTTGTGTTCCTTTCTATATGGAACAAAGGTAAACTATTTGAATGACATAATTAATAAATAAGTTAATTATACACATGGGATTTTGAAATATTGATATTTGTCATATAATTTTACATAAGAATGCATAGCTTATTAGAGAATTTTAGCATGTAATAAACATAGAAACGTAAAGTCAAGAATACACATACACACACACAAACACAATCAAGTTCATTATTAAAGAATAAATCTGAGGAAAGAAGGTAAAATTTGAATATAGCATAATATATGTTTCTAGGATGCAAATATTTTAATAAAGTTACTAGAAAAGAATAGAGAATGAAAAATAATACAAACTAAAATAATAATCAGAGATATAAGGATAATCAGTTACTGATTCTCAGTGCAAGAATATTTCAAGGAGATAAGATTTAGGGAGACAATCAACATTTTAGCATTTACCCCACTGAGAACACAAATAATATTTATGCAATCATATAATTCTGGAAAATTCACAATCTAAGCTTTTATATTGCTTGTAGGGGCAAAATATATAAGAATGAAGAGACTGGGGTGTGGGTGATATGGGGGTAATTCTAGTCTAAGAACAAATGGATATCATATTGCTACTTTATATGCATTTATGATTGTACAATAACTCAACTCCTTAAACAATAAAATAAAACAAGGAGGTAAGAGACTCTCCCAACTCATGCATCAACTTTATTTGAAATAAAACACGAGGAAGGTATACATTTGCAACATGGTAAGCACAGATTGAGCCCATGGTGAAAAATTTAGATTGACAATAGCACAAATGAATTGTGAAGCAAACAGCCTAAGTCCTCTGCAGCAGATGTTCAAGCATCTCCCAAATTCTGTCTGTGTGCTGTATTTGGAGAGAACTGTGTCAAAGGTAGAGAATCAAAAGCGGCAATGTCTGTTTTTAATATTCAACTGATCTTCTACATTGTAAGAATCTAGTGGTAAAATCCTAGTGCTGCTTGAGTGCTTGTAAATGGTATGAGACATGGCAAGAAGAAGGAGATGTCAAGACAGTGAGTCATGCATTATCAAATGTGGTGGCAATTGCAGAATAGGATGAAAACAAATGAACAAACAATGCTGTAATTAATGGAATATATCAGGCCTTTAAAATGCTAGTTTCTAAAAAGAGTAATTATCATTTCTACCATTCAAAAATTGGGTTATCGTTTGTAAAATAGAACAAATCTAGGATAATTGAAATATATTATGCAGAGAACCTTAAACATATGAGAGCCAAAAAAAGTTTCTTAATTGGAGGCATACAAAATTGTCAAAGAATACTCAACATGGAAAATTAATAAAAATGCTTCTTAAATTAATAAAAATTGATAAAATATACAAAAAGGAATATTTTTAAATGTGCCTGAAAAATAGACCAATAAAATTGATTGAATGAATTATATTTTACATAATTCAGATCAAAACCCAAAACCCATTTATGATGAAAACTTTTAATCAATTAAGAAGAGGGGAATTTTCTTAATGCCAAGAATTTCTACAAAACTTTTAGAGCAAATATCATTCATAATAATGATAAATTGAATGTTTTTATAGTAATATAGGATCAGGAGAAAGATGTACTCTCTCACAATCATTTTAAAGTGCCATAATGGAATTTGTAACTAATGCAATAAGACAAGAAAGGGCAAATTATAGAGGAGGAAACGAAAGTGTTCTTGTCATAGATGCTATGATCATTAGATTTTGGTGGTGTCATTGTTCTGGATTTTGGCCATTATACAAGGCTTGTGCTGGTATCTCACTGAATTTGCGTTTCCTAGATGACATGATATAGAACATCTTTTTTGTTCTCATTTGCTACTCCTAAATCTTATGTATTCTTGAGATTTTTAGCTTATTTTTAAATTTATTTTCTTTTTGTTGTTTTAAGTATGTGTGTGTGTGTGTGTTGCTGATGATCAAATCCAGGGCTTCTTGTCTGCTTGGCCAGCATTCTGCCAGTGAGATATACCTCCAGTCCAGATGTGTCTTGTTTTGTGAGTGTTTGATCCCATTGCTATCAGTCTGTGGCTTGTCTTTTTATTTTACTGACAGTGTCTTTCACATAGCATACATTTTTAATATTTTTTTTAGAGAGTGGGATAGTGAAAGAGAGAGAAAGAGAGAAACAATTTGATTTAGTTTTTTCAGGTGGCTTTCCTTGCTCTGAGACTTCATTGTTTATATGGTGCTGGGGTTTGAACTCAGGTACTAGTGCATGCCAGGCAAGCATTGCAATCGCAAGCCACTGCTCAGTCCATAAATTTTATTTTTTTTTTTAAAAGAGAGGACATTGAGATAGATAGATAGAGAATGAGAATCTGTTTTTATTCAGTTTTTCACATGGCTTTCGTTGCTCTGACACTTAGTTCCGTCTGTGGGTGCTGGGGTTTGAATCCATGTACTTGCGCATGCTGGGCAAGCGCTGTAACTGCCAAGCCATCGCTCCAGCCCCCCAGTCCATAAATTTTTAATATTAATGAAGATTATCAATTCTGTTTTTCATGAATTGTAATTTTGGTGTTATATGAAAAATCATTGCCAAACACAGTGTCATCCAAATTTCATTCCTTTACTTCAAATTTTATAATCTTGAATTAAGTGTATGTTGGTGATTTGTTTTTAATTAAATATACAAATGTGTAAGGTCTGGAACTAAATTCTGTTTTGCTGGTGGATGTTCGGTTGTTGGGGCACCAAATTTGAACAGACTATCTTTACTACATTACGTGGTTTTGTCTTTGCTCCTTTGTGAAAGACACTCAACCGTGCTTATGTGGAACTAATTCTGAGAGGTTTCCTCTGCCACATTGATTTACTATCTGTTCTTTCACCAGTATCGCACTGTTTCATTTAGCTTTACAGTATGTTCTGAATTTAGGTACTCAGCCTTCTACATTTGTTTTTCTACTTCAAAATTCGCTTGATTATTCTGTTTTACCTCTTCAGAGAGAGTTTACAACAGTTTTACGTATAGCTAGCAGTTCTTGAATATAATCAACGCATATTTCAGTAGGTACATGAGCAGATAAATTGTACTAGAACCAGAAAATGGGGTCTTATTAAATGCTAAAAAGAACTGTAAAATCATATACAGGCATGGAGGAAATTTAAGTGCATATTACTAAGTAAAACAAATTAATCTGAAAACACTAACATATTATAGGACTCTAACAATTTGACATTCTAGAAAAAGCAAAGCTAAGGAGAATAGTGTTTGCCAGGAGCCAGAGAGGGAAAAAGGGTGAACAGAAGAACACAGATGATTTTGGGGCAGTGAAAATACTCTAATTGATAACACAATGCTTTGTAAATGTCATTGTACCTTGGTCCAAATTCATAGAATGTAGAACACCAAAAGTTAAACCTAATGTGAACTGTACCCTGGGTGAGTATGATATGTTAACATAGGCTCATTTTTGCAGCCAAGGTGCCACTCCGGTGGGGGCTGTTGATACTGGGTAAAGCTGTACATGTATGGGTCAGGTAGTATATGAGAAATCTCTGAAGTTATCTCTAAATTTTACTGTGAATCTAGCTGCTTTAAAAAAATGAGGCGGCTCAGTGGTAGAGAACTTGCCTGGCATGGATGAGGACCTGGGTTTGATCCACAGCACCACAAACACAACAAAGTGGAGGAAAAATGAAACAAAAAAGCAGATGAATAGATACAAATAAAAGCAAGTTCTCTCACTCTCTCTCTTTAAAAAAGTCATTATTTAAAAATTAAAAAAGATAAAATCATGCCAACAGACACAAATGGAAAATCAAAAGTTATCAAAACTTCCCACAAAAACTCAATGTACAAAAAGGATATACAATGGGGTTAAGACCTGAATACTTGATGCTTTCTTTCACTGCCAAAAAGTAGATGACAGAATAAAATAAAAATGCGTCACTCTCTTAGGAAAAGGCTGTTTTGCTGCAGCTATGGTAGCAGTGCTAATTAGAGGCACTTTTTAAATTGCTCAGTCAGTGACAACTTGCTTCAGAACTAGCTTTTGTGAAGCAATGGATCAGCTGGGAGAGACAAGGTAGTAAGAAATGTGGTTAGGATATATGATTAGAACACAATATGTGAATGAATGGATATGTCACAGAGAAGCCCATTGATTTGTACAATTGATATGAATTCATATTTATAATAATAATACTAAAATTCTAAAAATATAATTCATATATAAAAGTAAATTATTTCCATTTAGAAAAAAAGTGTATGGATACAATTGGATGTGAAAGAACAGCAAAAATCTAAACATGAATAGAAAAAATTTTTAAATGAACTTGAAGAAACATTTATGTAAAATATTTAAAGAATGATTTCTAAGAATCTTAAAAGCAATGAAACTATACTCAATAAAAATTGTATTTGCAGATAATAATTAGTTCATATTAATTTGTATATGTTCCTTTTCTCAAAAGTTTAGCTATTTTAAAAATCATCAAAAAGTAAAATAAACACCCAACACTTGAATACACCAAATGTTTCTGCTACCTTTTTCAGATGTTGGAAATCCAACATCTGAATTCATACAACAGATCAAAGTAGTCAACATTATAGAGTGGAAAACTTGGATCTAGACTCAAATGTGGAAAGTAATATACACATCATAACTTTTCATACATTGAAATAATCATCAAAAACATAAGAATCTTTTTTTGTAATCTTAGCATCAATTTTATTAAACTGCCAATCTTGTTAGAAATATGGGGATAGTGTGATTTTAGTCCCCAATTTTATAAAATAGTTATATATGATTTCAGTAATTTTAATGCCAAAAATGATATATTAGCAGAAAATATTATTCCAAGAATGCATTTATCCAGAAACTTTTTAAAATGGTTCAACATTCTGATTTATATTTTTTGCATAATTTGAAAGCAACTATGATAATAAATTCCTTAAGCAGCTATTAAATATTACTCTGTTGCTTCTTTCAAGTACATTTAAGATGTAAAAAATATCCTCAGACACTTCCATTTACACTCATCTGTATTTTTTTTAAAGAGAGAAGGACAGTGTGTATGAGAGAGAGACAGAGAGAATCAATTTTTATTGAGTTTTTCACATGGCTTTTGTTGCTCTGACAGTTGTGTACATGGGTGCTGGGGTTTGAACCTGTGTACTTGGGCATGCCAGGCAAGTGCAGTAACTGCTAAGCCACCCCTCCAGACCCTCATCTGAATTATTTTAAGTACATTTCTTTTTTATTTACTTCTCGTTTACATAATAATTCGCTTCCATTGACATCTGCAGCAATGTCATTCTGTGTACAACTGAGATGCTTTCAAATTAGAACAGCTAAATAGCAGGGGGAATATACTGGATGGGAGCATAATAGGTTTTTCATCCAAAATACATAATGATCTTAATGAGTAAAATCTAAAAGTCATCTTCTCCTTAGGTGGGCAGGTTAATTTTCTATGCAATTAGTAAATTGCAGGGAAAAACCTGTTATTGTTATCCACTTAAAAATGAGTGTTGTGTTTTTTTTTACCTTAGATACATTTTTACTGAGAATGTCATTATAAGTAGCAAATTTTTGTCTACCTCCAAACAATCTTAAAATATTTGTAAACTTCCTAAATCATAAGAATGAAGTGTAAAAGTCTAAAAGACTGGAAATTCCAAGTTTTGATCTTGCTTATATTTTCAGTCATTAGAATTTCTCCTCTATTCCTAGGCAATACATAAATATGACACCACCCTAGGTAAAATATAAAAATGACACCACATCCTTTACAGGTGGTATAAAGAAATTCAATTTACAAAGCAATTTGCAATTTTCTCTTTTATATATTGTAATACTGATGGAACTAGATAAGAAATTAGGCATTCCATAGGTATAACACAGTTTGTAGCTCTAAAGCAACTGAATAAGAAAAGTCAAAATTTTATTATGCTACTTGGATTGTCTATTTTTGGATTTCTTTTAGAAATTTTGATTTGAGCATTAATTCTCATTATTTTGTATTACTTTCTTACTTTGAGCATTACATTACTACCCAGGTTGATACTTTTTCTATAATTAGTATTATTGTTTTATTAGATTATTATAGTTGCATATAAGGATGATGTCTGTTGTCACATAGTTATAGATGTACACAATACAACAATATAATTTTGCCAACATTCCTTTAGCACTCCCACTGTTCCTTCCTCCCATCCCCTGGTCTCTTGCCTCTTTCTGGGATATATATTTATTCTAACATACCCAAGTATATTGACTTAATTCTTATACTTATGAAAAAATATGTTTTTAAAAATTATGTAACAGTAAGTATATATAATGGCATACTTATAAGAGCTTGGAGTGTACCTTATATTAACTCAGTTTCAATATTCCCCCTTCCCCACGCTTTCTCCCACCTCCTGTTCTTTGTAGATATGCTTGACATTAGATATGCATTAATATCTTTATAAATGTATGCAATATAATTTGGTATTCATCACCCTATCAGCCAGTTATGAGACAATATCATGAGTCATAAAAAGAAAAATATAAACAAATATATAAGCATATCTATATCTGTCAAATAGCTTACTGGATGCATATACACAAAATATACTGTTGAGCTTTAAAATAATCCTTGTTGCAATACTTGAATTTTATGAATAAGTTTGTAAACATTATAAAACCCGCAAAAGGTCAGACTCACCATCTATTTCAAATAAGGTTAGATGGAGAAAGAGATTCAAATACTTCAGTCGAAACAAACAGACAGATGACAACAAAACCCTGCTCCTCTCATCTCCTCTCAGAGAGGATAATCAAAGACTAATTAATGCATGCTAGGATCACAACACAGGAAACCTCATATTTTCTCCGTGGTGATGTGTCAAACCTATAATTCCCCTTTCCAGCTGAGAACATTGCTTATAGTTAGTATATTCATTTTTCTCCACTGTCCATTGGGGGTGTGCAGCTCAAATATCTTATTTAGCTTAGTTCTGAAGACAAATTAATCTGATGGAGAGATGGTGACATCTCTTCCACTATCTGGGAATAATTATGATAGAAGAGCATTTAGATTCTCTCCAAAACATATTTCTTTTTCTTTTTAAAGAGAAGGACAGTGAGAAAGAGAGAGAGAGAGAGAGAAAATCAATTTTTATTAAGGTTTCTACATGTTTGTTGCTCGGACACTGAGTTGTGCATGTGGGTGCTGGGGTTTAAACCCGTGTACTTGCACATGCCAGGCAAAGTCTTAACTGCTGAAAATTTGCTCCAGCCCTCCAAAACTGATTTCTAAGTAGATAAATTCATATAGCCAGTTCTACCAATGGGCTTTGAAGAGAGGAGATAAATGTCACTACAGACAAAACCAAGTTACCGTCAATGGACAATCCTTTCCCCGCTAAGAATTCAACTACACTTCAGTTTGAAATATTCTGAGGAGAGGGAGTACCCTACATTGCTAATTCACTAATATCTAAATAAGTGAGAAATAGTTTTATTGTTTTACAGCTGATACCAACTGTGATAATCACATTGCGACATGATCCTCTTATTTCTTGTACTGTTTCTTTATTTCCCCACAACCCACCCCTATGTAATGTAATCTCTTGGAATCACATGTGTAACTTGCATTGCAAGCCTGCTTGTACATTAGAGCATGCATAGACCTGACAGAACAGGGGCATAATCTTGAAGATAGAAAACAAACATTCACAGCTATGATATATTGAAAGTATGCAATTACGGTGAGATTTCGATTCTAGTTAAATTTGTGTTTCTAAATGTTCATCTGAAATGATGTTTCTCACACCCCCTATTCCACTTGATAAACTGAGCTACTGATCTGGGATTTCTATTCATTGTTAAGAACATTAGTGAATGATGACTTGAGGAAATTAGAGATATCATCTCAGTAGTTCAATTTTAATTTTTTTAAGAAACAAAACATTTATTTATATCCTGTTAATATGAATAGCCTCAATTTAATGGCTATGGGACCCAAGATACTGGTGTCAACATGTCAAGCTAGAGTAAAAACAGCATAATTTTCCAGAAGTAGGATGGGGATAGAAGATTTTAATCAATTTTGACGAGAGGGAATTTCTGAAGAGCAGAGAAGTCATTAGAATGAAAATAAATTATAAGGAAGTAAATAAAAAAAATACTGAGGATGCCTTTGGAAGTGGAATCACAGGAAAGCTAGAGCAACATTCACTTGGCTAAAGCTCATTTGTTGCCATTTTGCTTTGTTTGTGACTGGGTTGGATATGAGAGTCCTAGACTTCATAATTTTAAATATTAGACAGTTCCAAGAAACAGCAACTCCATGTCAGCAATTTAGGGAACAAGAAAAAGTTAAATTCACAAATGGATAGGACTTTGAAGGAGAACAGCTAAGATATATCTTTTCTGCAACATTAGAAATAGAAAAACTGACATAAATGTTCCCTGGCTTACGAATGGAAACAAAAGTGTATATCAAACCTTGGTCCTTATTGTTGTAATAAAAATCAAGAAGAAATTGTTTGCACAGACAAGTTAGTTTCTTTTATACTGTGACACATCTGATTATTTAAAATATCAAATTAATTAAACATGTTGAACTACCTACTGTTATATATGCTTTCAGCAAAAGTGAAACTACTCACAAAAACAAAGACCGGCTTGTTTCTCAGGAAATATTTGATTTATTTCATCAACTTATGTAAATACTCAAGTAAGTCACTTAAGATCCCTTACTGTGGGGTTGGAGTGGTGGCTCAGTGGTTTCTGCGCTTGCCTGGCAAGCATGAGGACCTGGGTTCAAACCCCAGCACCACATACACAACTGAGTGTTGGAGCAATGAAGGCCATGTGAAAAACTAAATAAAGTTATTTCTCTATTTCTCTGTCCCTCTCTCTCTCTCTTTTTTTTTAAAAAGATCTCTTGTTGTATAGAGTCAAAATTAGAAAGTCATTTTTTTATCACTCATTCCTTAAAATTATCATATTGAAGTAGTCATCAATATGACATTCTGGAAAGAAAATTTTGTTTTAGTATTGTCAAATAACAATAATAACCTGTTAGATAGTAAAATCAGTTTTAATAGAAGAATGTGCTTTATTCATAATATAAGGGTAAATTTTAAAAAGAATAGAGAAATACATTTATTCAATTGCGTGTGGGTGCATTTCATCATCACATTCTCACCCAAGGAATACAGAAAAATATTTAGAGATAGTAGAAGTATTTAACTCTATCATTATATTTCTGAATTTTTTCCTATTCTTCATTTAATTCATTTTTAAATAGAAAAAGGTATATGTGGTTGAGATGTCAACCCAAGAGAATGGTTTATATTGCACAAAATAAGAGAAAAATATACTAAGAATATGAAAATTTCATTTAAATGTTAAGATTTGAGATAATGATAAAATTATTCTACAACTTTAAAATGAAAAATTGTAATCATATTATATATATATATATAATCTTCAAAATGTGGAGATTATTATATTTACTAATACCAATACATATTATCACTGCTAATAATATAATGTTATTTAAAATTACTGTGCATTTTCTACATATTATATTAGTCAAATGCAAGAAGTACATTTATTTAGGCTTATTCTCTTGTGTTATTTAAACTGAAAGATTTAATCTCATTACTTTTGTACAATTAACAAATATCTAATAAATTGGATTATATTTCCTATCATTCTAAATGCGTATACAAGCATGATAAAATAGGAAAATTCTTAAGTATTTTGTGTATACATATTGTTTATGTATTCACTAATGTGAATTCTTATCATAAATTGAATTCTTATCCTTCACCAAATTTTGTGATAAGTAACTAGGGAAAATGTAAGATATGCAGTTTTTAAAAAATGGAATTACATGCAGCAGTAATTATTTCTTTTTTATGAAGAAATTTATTTCTTGAACAAACGTTTCCAATGAAACAATATATTTATATTCTGAAAATTATTTTTACCCCCTCGTGCCACCCCAATTACCCACCCTTATCCCTCTCCCTCACCCCCTCCTTCCCAATATATCTCTATGAATGCTTAGGTTATATGTCACTATGATTTATCAGGGTTTAATACATGAGAGTTGACCACCATTCACAATGGTCAGAGTTTAGTTCCAGCCTCTCCATAGCCATCCATTTACCTTCAAAGGCTGCAATATCATTGTTTCTAATTGCTGAGTAGAACTCCATGGTAATATATTTTTTTTAAAGACAGAGGGACAGTGAGAGAGAAAGAATCATTTTTTTTTTTTTTTTTAGTTTTTCATGTGGCTTTCATTGCTCAGACACAACTTTGTGCACATGGTGCTGGGGTTTAAACCTGTATCCTTGTGCATGCTCAAACCTGAATCCTCTAGCATGCCATGCAAGTGCTGTAACCACTGAGGCAGCTCTCCAACCCAGTTGTAGTTAATTTTAAAACATTTTATATTTAAGCACATAAGCAGATGAGATGACACTTAAATTCATAATTTGATACCTATAGCAATAAACACAACTGAATAATGGACCCAAACCATGCATATTTAGAGAAATATTAATTTTAGATATCTGAATGACTTTTCAGTTTCTGAATACTGATAGCAAATGATTGAAGAGTGCTATAGACATCATCCATTGATTTAAAAAAAATGGTTACATATAAAATCTCCACCATGTACAAATAATATACAGGTTATTATATAACTGGCATGGCTATCAAATACAAGAGCTAACCATAATAAAAATAGAAAATGAAAGTAAAATCAATGAGAGAGAATTATGCAATATGAAATTCCAAATGTCTTAGAAAGTTCCAGGTAACAAAAATGATGTTCTGAGCATATATAAAGGTATTTTTCCCAAATATATCTAGATCTTTAGATGTTAAGACTATGTAGCAGTACTCCATATTATGTATATAGTATTTCTAGCAACTTAGGAAACTGGAAAATATATGTGACAGACATATTATCGTATTATTATTATCATAAATGTTATCACTACATATATATATATAAACACACACATGCATACAAACACCATAATGGGCTTAGTATATATATGTTAGTGATTTGTTTTAGGGTTTATTTTTCCTTGTATTATGTATAGGGAGGGACAGTGAGAGAGAGAGAGAGAAAAAAAGAGAGAGAGATAGAGAAAATCAATTTTTGTATTTAATTTTCTGAGTGGCTTTCATTGCTCTGAAACTGTTGTGTACATGGAGCTGTGGTTTGAACTCCCGTATTTGTGCATGCCAGGCAAGCACCGTAACTGCTAAGTCATGGCTCCAGCCCCTTATCTTTTATTTTTATGCAATAAAATGTGATATTCTGGAATTCCTATTTAATTTTTATTTTTAAAATTTTAATATTTAAAAATTTATTGTATTTTTTAACTTAAATTTTATTGTAATCTTTAAAAGTTTTATTGGAAATAAGGATTCTATCTTTATGATTCTATATTGTTAAGTTTAATAATATTTATTGTTGTTCTTGTAACTACAATCTTGGGCTGGCAGGTGTAGCTCAGTGACAAAGCACTGTCTAGAATGCACAAGTTCCTGGGTTCCACCCCTAGCATCATAAACAAACAAACAAAAAGCTAATAAAGCCACAGTTTTATTTGCTTCATATCTATTTATAATCACAAATATTGATCTCAAAAAATTCAATCAATTGCTGTGAATATGTAAATATTGTTCATGATCATATTAAAAGGACATATATAATTACGTGTCCTTCAATTTTTGGTCCCAATGTCATGAAACTAATACTTTCAAAAGTAGAACATTCAGTGTTTTACAAGTGCTTTTCACAGTGTCTGCAACATGCTAGTTACTAAAATAAATTTATTGAAATAATAATCGCTATATATGTAAGTTCAAACATTATATATATATATATATATATATACATATATATATATATATATATATATATTTGTCACTGGGTGCAGTGGTGCACAGTTGTAATCCTAGCAGCTCAGGAGGCTGAGGTTGGAGAATTTCAAGTTCAAGGCCAGCCTTAGCAACTTAGCAAGGTCCTATGCAACCAAGTGAGACCCTGCTTCAATTAAAAAAATAAAAAATATGGGCTGGGGATGTGGCTCAGTGGTTTATCACCTCTGAGTTCTATCCTTGGAAGAGTAACAAAAAAGTATGGTAAATAACTACTGATGTCTGGCAATCTGTGCTTAAGATCTAATACATTTTATTTTTTAACCAACTCACTTTTAAACTTCAGTTTAGTTATATGTAGAATTAGAAATTCTGGGAGAAACCTATGTATGAATGCAAGGTTTTGCACATTTTAATTAAGGAAATATTAATCATACTTGGCTGGAGGAAGTTCATAGACCACCTGCAGATACTAAAATATTATTGAACCACATATTTCATTGCCATATTTTACAAATATGAGGCAATACATATATCCATTATTTTCTGAACTGGAGAGACTAATGATCTGTGGAAATATTTTAAATACCAAACATTAAACGATCCTCAGATTCCAGGATGTTAGTATGTAATATCATAGATGCAATTTTGAGGATTTAAACAATTGTTCATGCATATTTCTTTTTATCATACTTTGTATCAGTGATCTAGAAAATCATGTTCTAAAAAATACAAATGTAATCATCAAAATTTAAAAGGAAATTCTGGCAAAGATATTGAAGGAGAAAAATAGAAACTATGAAATAGACTGAGATAATAATTTTCCAAGATTAGTAGGGTATGTATGTGTGTGATTCTGAAGTGTTTTAAAAAAAATCCTTCATCCTGTTCTGTGGCTATTGATGCATGATAATTATTAATATAATTTTATGAAAATGAGCTTTTCTGCAAATTTTTAGGCATTTCTAGGAAATATATATAGTGGTCATGTATACAATAATCATAGGTATTTGCTACTGAAAAAAATTCTTATCATATTTCTTTTCATGTATTGATATTATTTTGATTTAAAACACTCACTCTGCCAAAATAAATTTTATTGCAATTAAATTAAATAAATTTTATTTTTTCTTCTCACAATTCAAGATTCAAGGTTTGCATTTGGAACAACTTATTCAGAAGAAACAGGTAACATAGATTCCTTTGTACGTTGTTCAGCCAACAGAAAGGACAAGAAACACCATACTTAATCACTATCTGCTATAAGGTCACATAATTAAATAAAATTTATTGTCCTAGAATGTAATTGTAAAACTATTTTTGTCTCAATTGGACTTTGCACCATCCACCCCTTAGATCTAGGACTTAGACAAAAGTGTATAAAAGTCTAACATAAATTTATTATTTAAATTATTTTAATCATTTTACTAATTGAAATTTCAAACGTTTAATAAAACATCTTAAGAAGAAAACACTTGTGCTGGAGCAATGGCTCAGCAGTTATGGTGCTTGCCTGGCATGCCTGAGTATGCGGGTTCAAACCCCAGCACCACATACACGATGAAGTATTGGAGCAATAAAAGCCACATAAAAAACTAAATAAAATTCATTCTCTCCCTCCTCTCTCTCTCTTTCTCTCTCTCACTTTCCCTGTCTTTAAAAAATAATGGAAACACAAAGTTTACTTTTCACTTATGATTTTTTAAGTTTATGTAGAAATGCATTTATATTCTTAACACAGAATCAAGTAATTTTCAACTACCTCAATGTTAACCAATTGAAGATCAGCTAATTCTTTTTGTTTCACATAAGTTGGAGAAAAGACTGTCTCTTTAACAAATGGTGCTGGGAAAACTTGAAATCCACATTTTAGAATGAAACTCAATCTTGAACTATCATCTTGCAGAAAACTCAAAGTGGATCAAAGACATAGGAATTAGACCAGAAACCCTGCAACTACTAGAAAAGAACGTACACCAGCTAAAGTCCATATAATTCTTTGTTTTAAATTTACCTGATTCTTTTTTTAATTGCTAAGTTGTAATCATACATACTAGTGATATTCATTGCGCCATATTTGACTGTGTACATAATATAATTTGCTCAATTTCATCAGATAATTCCAATGTGCCCAAACTAACCAAATAAAAAAGGAAACAAAAAATCTTGTCTAACAATAAATGAAGATTGGGTTGGAGCCATGGCTCAGGGTTTCCGGCACTTGCCTGGCTTGCGCAAGGACATGAGTTCAAACCCCAGCACCACATACACAACGAAGTGTCAGAGCAGCAAAGGCCACATGAAAAACTAAATAAAACTGATTTTCTTTCTTTCTCTCACACTATCCCTCTCTCTTTTAAAAAAAGATAAATGATCAACCATACAAATACTTCAAAACTAAATAATTCATTAGCAGAAATGTCATACTAAGGAACTTTGTGAAGGCAAGGAAAACTTAGCTAATGAAATGTATAGGAGAAATGTGTTGTGGGAGCATGTTAAACACAAGATAATGAAATTTGTAATTAAAATTTTGTAATGATATAAGAAAATGAAGTTGCTAAAATTACCATTGAATATTAACATTTAAGCATATCACTCAACAAATGTTATAGGGGCTCTATATTTGCCTCAAACATATAAGATATTATAAAGTGCACAAAATATACAAAGAAGTGACCTACATAGAATCATGCTGTTTACTATAAAGTCAGAGTTGCCAAAATATCACAAGATAAACATGAATTTAGCAAATGGTTAAAAGGCAAACATGTTTATTATCACAGTTCACATAAAGATATTCAACTTGGCCTGTCACCTCTGATATCTTTTCAGGCACCATATTCTGATCTCACCCTCTCCTTTCCACTATAATTCACACTCCTGCCTTCTATAGTAATCATTATTTGATCTTCCTCAGATCATTGGTATTCAAGTTTATGTCATTTGTCTCTAATGGAGTCAGTCCAATTTCAAAAAATTGAGGTGACAATAATTATGTATATTTTTGGAGTGAATTGTGAAGTTTTGATCTATGTATAGATGTAAAAAGATTTAATACTACCACCCAAATAATATAATTTTAATGAAAATGTTATGTCTATTCCTAGAAATTTTGCAGTGTGTAATACATTATTAACAACAGTTTCTATGCAGTATAATATCTCTAAAACTTATTCCTCCAATCTATCTTAAACTATCTGCCCTTTGATCATTCTCCATCTACCCCTCTGGTAACTACCTTTCCAAATGAGAAATATAAATAATTGATTTCATAGCCATGCTCATTTTTAATCATTTTTAAAACAAGTTTATTCTTCCTTACTTACAATTTATTTTTGTCTTTGCTTATAGTTTATCTACTAATAAAAGATAAACCTTTTGACATATAGGACTTTTTACAGCTTTTTTTTTTTGCTGTACCTCTTATGTACTATATGACAAACATGCTTTCATTTGAAAATTGGCAACTAGATACAGAGGCTTGGTAAAATATATTCTCATTCCACTTGGCAATATCATATTATTTGTATAGTTTCTATTGGTTGTATTATTTTCTTTTGGTGCTGAAACAAATTACCACAAAATTAATCATTACATAATACAAATTTTTTGTCTTATATTTTACTTCTGAATGTCTCAAGTATAATGTGTGTCTTATGCGTTAAAAGGGAAGGAGGCAGGGAGGGGAGGGAGGGACAAGGTGGGTTATCAATACAACTGGAAACACTCAATCCCGTGAGAAGGCCAACTATACACAGGCAGGAAGAGAAACCCAGAGATTTCAATATTTAATGTATGTGTATATTCTCATTTCTATCTATAACATGGGGGTACTACAGAAGAGATATGAGAGTGGGGAATCGACGAAGGAAGGAGATCCTGGACTAGGATGGGCCTTAACTTACTTTGTCAATATCCATATATGCATGAATATGTAACAAAGATTCCCTCCAATAAGTAAGACTATGTTGAAAAAATAAAAATAAAAACAAAATTAATTTGTTGGCAGGGCTGCTCCATTTTAGAGGGGCAAAATTTTATTTCATCTTTTTCCTTCTGTATGGAGCTTTCCCTAATTCCTCAGTTAATAGCCTCATTCCTCCATTTCAAAGCCTGCAGTGTTGGATTCATGTGGTTACATAGACTATGTGGGAATAATTCAGGCTCAATACCTCCCACATGTCAAGGTCTCTAACGTTACACACATTTGTAAGTCCTCTTCTCATGCAAAGCATCCTATTCACCGGTTCCTAGGATTAATATGTGTACAGTTTAGGCAGGCAGTATAAGAGCTGCTTTTCTTTCAACAGGAAACAAATAATTTCTGATCGTCTCTTTTCGTCATGTTAGCAGTTTATGACTTTCATTATCTAATCCACTAATTCAATGATGGTTGCAAAATGGAGATTTACTAGTTCATTTTTAAAGGATTAATTTAAATGCGATAGCATTTCATGTATTTTGTATAGAATATAAATGTATATAGTTATGTTTTACCTTACCTTTTCAGATTTCCAGTTCAAATAGGAAGGAAAGAATTAATACTTAATTCTTTTATTTTAATTAATAATTTTAAATGTAATTATTTCATTCTCCATCATGGCTAGTGAATCCCATTTTGTGTGCACACACACACACACAAACATTTAGTATCTTTTGGATTCAGTTATGTTTGACGGATGTCAACCTGTTATGGTTACTCTGCATATTACAACTCCTTTTATACCATCTTTGATGAAATACGCATCTTCAAGGTGATGTTTTTATTTTATTGATACAACGTTAGAAGCTTTTCATAATATCCTTTCTGTGTAATAGGAAAATGAGTGTCAGGACACCAAGATCTGAAAGCTACACTTTATTAGTGGCTACAGCCTAGAAGGATAATTCCCAAAGTGTGAGCTCTAATCACAGCAGGGCTTTCACTTGTATATGTAAAAAAGTTTTGGGTACATTAAGGTAAAGAGGTTGATGCAATTTTACTGGTAGGTTATAAGCTTATCATCAGCCTAAGGACTTTTAGCTCTCTTACAGCTTAGGGACTTTCCCTGCATCAAGTCTAAAGCGGGATTTCCTGTCCCAGATACTGCTTATCTTGTTCCTGTCAGTCTCTGCAAGCTTAAATGTCAGTAAGCAGAAGTGCTGGGTGTCAACATTTAAAACCATAGCCTTGCATCTCTTGAACTGCTAAAACTTTTCATTCTGTTCTATCACATTGCAAAGCTTGCTAAAGTTTCCATCATGTCCTACCACAAATTTAACTCATTTTGAATCAGTTCTGCTGTGTTCTCTGGTTGATTCTTTTGGTACGGGAACTTGTTGGAGGTGCAAAAGAGAAATGCAGTCCCCTGGCATCTGGGAGAGACTGATTATCATCATCAAAACCACAATGTTCTGAGAAGTTAGCCTATACTCATGGGTAAGTTTTAGTGTATCCATGTAGAACAAAACAATTTCAGAAAGCTTTGACATTAGACAAAACCACTTGTACCATGAATGACCAAGAATAAAATGAATTATAAATAGAAAATCTTTATTATATAAAATACAATAAGCTACCATCTGTCTTAGTGACTGTAACTGCTACTTATTTACCAATGAGAAAGTTAGCATTGATGTAGTTTTCCTTATTCTAAGTAATATTTATCAAGACATTCATCATTAAATTAACTCATTTCTTTTCTTTTTGAAAGAGAGGGGGAGAGAGAGAGAGAGAGAGAGAGAGAGAGAAAGAGATAATTAATTTTATTTAGTTTTTCATGTGGCTTTTGTTGCTCCAGCACTTTGTTGTGTACATGGTGCTGGGTGCTGGGGTTTGAACTCATGTCCTTGTGCATACCAGGCAAGCACTAAAACCACTGAGCTACCACACCAGCTCCAAATTAACTCATTTCTTAATAGCACCCAATCTATTGTAGAGCTCCACTTCACTAAATATACTTTAAAAATCACCTTCTATGACCTAAATTATATTTTTATTCCTTTCTAAAATGATCTTACTGAAAGACCCCACAATTCTCCATAGTTTGGGGTCTGGCTCTTTTCAATGAACAGTAGCTATAAATTACTCAACTACACATGCATCCTTTCTTGGTGATTTTTAGATTGAAAGTATGGTCACTTAAGATACTATGTTTCTTTGGCCTTTTTTTGTCTTCAGACTTTAACACTTTTCTGATGCTTATTTAAATGTTAAATTGCGTTTATTAAACTTTTGGGAAGTCATATATTCCAAACATCTTTGGAAAAATTCAAGCAGTCCCTATTACTATTTTCTTTGAGTTCTCAGAAATATGGTGGTGTACATTCTGAGTGTTCTTTGTATTCTCACAGCTCATCTTCATCTAGGCCATTCCTTGAAATCCAGGATCTGGTCAGTCTCAATTTTGCAACCATCCCTAGCAGTTCAGCTGGGTATAGGTTCATATTCTTCCAAGATTGTTTGTATAAATTCATAGTTTATAATCATTCCACAGTAACATTGAATAGCCAGATATTTGACCTTCAAAAATTTCTCATTCTGACTCAGATGAGAAATTTTTGATAATTCATATTTAGTATGAAATTATCTTTTTCTATATTATTGCCAAAAGTGTTTTATTGTCAATGAGCATTCATTTGCATTGAATTATTTGTATCTGTCAAGGTAATTATATGAGTATTTTGGCTTTTATCTGTCAATTTTATATGCCATAATGCCATCCTTAAATGTCCACATACACCTATATTCATAAATCTTCCTAGTTAGTAATGCATTATTATTCTTACTTATCACCAAATTCATTACATGGTAGTTTTTCATGTATTTTATTGCATCCACATTTGGTAAATATTTGTAAATTTCTTTCTGTCTAATATCTTTGACAGGATTTGTTATTAGATATACACTATGGATATATAAAATGCATTCAGAAATTTATACTATTTCTAACCTCTGGAAACTAATATTCCTTTAATATTTGGAAATATTGGAGTCACTCTTTAAGTTATTGAAACCTAGACTTTTCTTTATAAGAAATTTAAAACAACTCAATATGCTCAAATGATAAAGGACCTTTTAGATATGTCTGTATCTATTTTGGGATTGTGTTTTACAAGAAATATGATCATTTCTTGCAAGTTATTGAATTTTTCATCATAAAGTTGTTAATAATTCTCTTTTATAATGTAAAGTTTTGGGAACTATTTTGAATAAACTGTATATAAAATTACATGCACCCACTTTAAGTATACGGTCTGATGACTTTTGACAAATGTTATACTCATATAACCACCATTAAATTTGAAGTATAAAACTGTCCATTGACCTTTTTATATTTAAAATCAATCATTTCATCCTGTCTTCAGGAAGCCCTTTATCTGCTATCAGTTACAATAAATTAGATTTCTTTACTAACTTTTAACAATTACTGAGTAACTCAGAAATTCCTTTTGTGCATGTGTGCTTTTCCTCAGCATGATTTTGTGATTTATATGAACTGCTGCATTCACAACTGTAGTTTATAAAATTGGAGGGGTCTAGGAGTATTTATGATGCATGAAGCCCCAGGTTCAACCTGCACCATATATAGATGTGTACACATAGAAAGATGGACAATACTCCATTGAGCATATATGTAGCAATATCTCTTTATTTATCTGGTGATGATTATTTGAGTTTTTCTGGTTTTTTCTCCTATGAATGCAATTTCTATAAACATTCATGTGGAAGATTGTATATAAGTATGTTTCATTTATTTTGTGCCAGTATATATAAATACACTTTTTGGGCCCATATGGTAAGTGTATTCTAAATTTTACCAGAATAGCTAAATGTTTTTCCAGAGTACTTATACAGTCTTACATTTCCACCAGCAAATTATGAAAATTCCAGATGTACAACCTCCTTGCTAACACTTGGCATTATCTTTTCAAATTTAGCAACAGTAGATTGTGCATAATAATATTTCTTAAGGTTTTATATGCTGATTAATGAAGTTTGGCATCTGTTTATAAAATCATTGGCCATTTATCTGCCACATTTTCCCAGAAGTGTCTGCTAATATATTTTGATAATATTTTGTAGGTGGTTTGTGTTCTTATTGTGGAGTGGTAGTTCTTTGTATATTCTGGATACATATCTTGTGTCAGATATACATACTGCAAATAATTTCAATCATCCTCCACTTGTTTTCATTATCTTACCATAAATTATGGAAGAATGGATTTTTTTATTTTATTGGAATTCAATATATCATTTTTTTCTTTTAAAAATATTTCATGCTTTATGTGCCTTACTTAGAAATATTTGCCTTTTATTGCAAAATTTTCCAATGTTTTTAGAAGTTATATATGTGTAGTCTTTAACTTTGGGTCTATAATTGTATATAAGGAAGAAATAATATCATTTACACATTATATCATACAGAAAGTAAAGGAAAAATAAATTTTGCTTAACTCATCATAAGAGGTCAGCATTTATCTTGTATTAAACCAAATACACATTTTATCAAAAAGAATAACCTTTCTTTATTGAATAGCATTTGCAAATTTAGTGAAAATTATAAACTACATGTGGGTAGATGAATTTTGGGGCTACTTATTCTTTACCACTTACTTTTATAATGCTGTAATGATTATAGGCTTAGTGTAAGTCTTAGAATAAGATAGCATAAGTCCTCCAGCTTGTACTTTTTCCAAAATTATTTGGATATCCATGCACATATTTGCTTTAAGTTTACAATCATCTGGTTTCTTTCTTAAAAACACTGATAAATTTTTAACTGGAATAGTATTGACCTTCTTATTCAAATTGGTGATTATTTTCTTATTTTGTTTCTTCTCTTTGTGCTAGATTTCACTTGAAATTCTACCTTTCCTTTTTTATCCACATTTTTTATTGTGCATTAAAGTTTTACAAAATGATGGGAATTATTGTTACATATTCACACATGCACACAATCAATATGATAATATAGTTTGGCTAATATCCCTCCCAATCTCTCCCCAACCCTCCTCTTACCCCATGGTCCCTTTCTTCTGCTGGTACATGCAAAATATACTTTGTTTTTCTCCTCTCCCACCATGCCCTCACTTTCTTCCTTTATATCCTTCCTCTCTCTCTCCTTTTCCTACCTCTACTATACTAAGCTTCCTTTATTTCATCTATTAATTTGTGTTTGGTTCTTTATATAATCTTATCCTTCCCTCCACCTTTCCTTTATTTTACTCTAGGTTCCACAAATGAGAGAAAACATATATTACTTTTGAGTTTCTCAGTCCTTCTGCTTGGGGTCTTCTTCCTGCGTCATGTTTCACAAAGCAACTCCAGGAACACAATAGAGGGCAGTCATACAACATGCCCCATCTGCTATTTTTCTGTCAATGCTCACAGTCCTGCATTCCATGTAAGAGTGTCAGAGGAAATTGTTTTTATTTCTTGGCCAACTTTCTAGTTGTTTATGTTGTCATGGATCTTAGAGAAATTTTTAGCGGTTCTCTACTCATCATGATGTTAATAATGGATCTTTTATATGTAGTCTTCATCCTTTCATGATAAAAGCTCTCAGCAAATTAGGTATAAGGAAATTGTGACTTTCCTCCATTCTAAAGTCATTTAAGTATAATATTCATTTTATTAGTCCATGGAGTTTGAGGCTAATTTCACAAAAATGTAGAAGCAAGGTCTTGAATATTTTGTTTTCTTCCTTTTTTAATCACTTAGGGTATTTTATGCATTTAAAATATATCACTGGTTCCTTCTTATTATTTGTTTTACTCAAAATACATTTTGAATAAGAATGGATTTGTTGCTATTAATATCTTCCAGATATTACTGAATACTGAATAAATGCTAGTTTGTGTTCTAATTTAAAAATATTTTTTAGAGTTATAGTAAATAATAATTATTGTCATCATTCTAAACATGTTCCTTAAGGTATTAGACTTATGTCTATCTAGAGAATTTTTGTCTGTATGATGAAATCTTTTAGCACATGTGTAATTTGTATGTATTAATCCACCTACCAATCAATGGATACTATAGTTACCTGCAAAGTTATTAGGTATACAATGGCAAATCAAATAATCACAGTCTAATTCATCTGAGACTGGTAGTGAAGTAAGGGTAACCAAAGATTGGGGAGCAAACAAGCTTACAGGTATGTTAAAATCATCCTAACTACAATGAATGAAAACTATAGATGCTTTGCTATGTCAATGAGGATAATGGTGTTAGAATATTTTCAAATAGGGAAGACTTAGCTGAGGAAATAACATAAGCTGATAAATGATAGAAGAGAAGGTAGTGATAATTAAGAACTCTTGAGTAGTTTATTGGTAAGGTAAATACCATAATGAAAATTCTAGATTTAAAAATATTTGGGGGCTGGAGTGGTAGCTCCACAGTTACATCACTTGAGTAGCATGTGCAAGGACAGGATGTAGGCTTAAACACCAGCACCATGCATGCAATGAAGTGTTGGAGCAATGAAAGCCACAAGAAAAACCAAATAAAATGATTCTCTCCCTCTCTCTCTTTAAAAAAATTTGTTTTAAACTTTAAGGAAAATCAAACACAGCCCAAATTGTTATAGTATAGAATGGAAAAATTCACATTAGATTAAATTAAATAGTTCACAAAATACCTTAGTAAAACTTTGATCAATTTGGAAATAAAGAAATTACATGTATAAAACAATTCAGTGCTCCTTAGACTATTACATATACAAATTTATTATAATTGCAACTTGGGATAAGCAAATATGACTTTGCAAATATTTGTACATAAAATTAGCAAGTGATAAAATTATATAAGATATATATTACACACACACTGATTTGGCTGTATTTGAGAAAATGTTACATATAAATTTATCTTTCATAAGAATTCAGCTATATTATGCTTATTAAATAATGGATAAAATGTTTCTAAGAATTATGGTATATTGTAATGTAACATACTGACACTGATAGCATTAAAACACTTTATTTGACAGTTTGATTGCTGCAAGTTTAGCTTTCTAAATTGGCATGACTCAAGATAAACATTCTGTAAACTTTCAGAAATAACTATGTATCTTGCATAACACTTTGTAAATAACAAGTTTTTATCAGTTTAGGAAAATATTTCACATTTTGTGTTTTTGATAGCTAAAGAAATGTAAAATTTTACATATAAATGAGTTAATATATCAATAATATTTTCCAAAAAGCATTTCCATTCACATTAGTGTACTCACTTTATCAAAAATTATAAAAAGAAATACCAATTCCTTGTCATATGGACATTTACTTATGGTCTGATTATAAGAGAAAGTGAGATTTGTTTAGAGGATAAATTTGTGCAAGAAGAGTCTAATAAGACAATTTTAGTCACTTTTTTAAAGTTAAGAGCTTAAAGAAAAAATTGTAAGAATAAGAAGGTTTTGTACAAGTCTATATATAAAGTGATATTGCATATGGTGCAGTGGTGCACAACTGTAATCCTAGCAGCTTAAGAGGCTGAAGCTGGAGGATTTCAAGTTTAAGGCCAGTCTCAGCAACTTAGCAAGGTCCTAAACAGCTTAGTGAGATCCTGTCTCAATAAAAAAAAAAAAAAAAAAATATATATATATATATATATATATGTATATACATATATATATGCTGATATTAATAATGATGTATATATGTTTTATATGTTTAACATTTCTTTAGATCTTCACATTGTAGAGTATTAAAATATCACTTCTCATAGGGAAGATTTTTCATATGGATTTTCAATAAATAACTATATTAACACTTTCCTTAATTTTTTAAACATTTGACCAATATGAAAATTCCCAGGAAAGATAAATTAACATGAGGAAACAAATAATAAAAAATAAGAAAAATGGTGAAAAGAATATCCCACATTAAAATTGTATTTATCTATGGAAAGTCTGTTGTGGGTCCTAATATTGAATCAAGGACCGGTAAATCTGCCCTTGTTTGAACACACACAGACACACACACAGAGACATATATCACAGATAGAATCCCCTACCCTATATCACCTAGGGTACTTCTCTTTGAGCTGCTTTAGCTTTCTCATTGTATTCTCACTCTGACATACTATATTATAAATATTATGATTATAATGCATATTTTTAAGTTAAATAAATAGGTTTTAAATTCAATGGTTATCAACTTGATAATTTTTACTTTCAGATATTTCATTAAGAATATTTGTCTCAGACTTTTTAATAGAATGCAGTGAAACATCAATAATAAAATTAATTTGCACTTACTGGGTAATGGCTATATAATATGAATTATTTTGAATACTCATTTAATTATTACACTAAATTCACAGAGAAAATATAATTACTATTTTATGAGTAAGAGGACAAAAAATATATCTAAGACTTTTTCTTTTAAGGCATAATGGGGACAGGATTTTTTTTTTTTTCAAGAGACAGGGTCAGTGAGAGAGAGAGAAAGAGAGAAACAATTTTTATTTAGATTTTTAGGTGGTTTCATTGCTCCCAGACTAAGCTGTGTATGTCATGCTGGGGTTTGAGCTCGCGTGCTCACTTGCGCATGCCAGGTAATCGCTGAGCCACCGCTGCAGCCCCATGGGGACAGGATATCAAACACATATTTAAGTGTGTCCTACAGCATACATTTGCCTTTACTAAAAAGAGAGGTGGTGAGGCTGGAGCAGTGACTGGATAATTACAGCACTTGCCTGGCATGCGCAAGTATGTGGGTTCTAACCCTAGCACCACATACACAACAAAGTGTTGGAGGAGCAAGTTCATGTGAAAAACTAAATAAAAATTGCTTTTCTCTTACTCTCTGTCTCACTCTCTTACTGTCCCTCTTTCTTAAAAAACAAAAACAAAAACAGAGGTAGTTAATGAATGCAGAAAACATTGTTAAAGGATTGACAGAAACTGCTAAATAGATGGTAAGAGGTAAATGCCCAAGGATTCTTTAGAGGAAGGTTCATGGGCTCTTCTCAATTCTGTAGTGTCCAGAAACAAGAGGTGATGATGATAGGTTTATATTTTTGTGCATATGTGTTCTTGTTTTGACCACAGTGTTTTGTCAATAATCACAATCTTTCCCTGGTTTAATTGTCCTTATTAGATATTAATTATGTTAGAATCAATTATGTCATGACTAAAAGTTTTTGAATAATTAGAATAACCACTATTTTAGCTTAGTCTTTATAAACTAGTAAACTTCCCTTTTATATTTTCCCTTATCTCTTAATACTATTTTACTTTCTTATAAATATAAGCAATTTTTATCAAGGTAAAACATACAGGTAATTAAGTAAGCACACTTAACATGAAGGAAGTTTTGCTATAAACCTCCCTTCAGATTCAGTACTCTTTCTCATGTTCCCATTGGAAGGATTCGAGATGGCAGGCTATGGGTAGACTGCATCCCAAGAGTCAAGCCACAGGAGTATTGATTGCCTCTTTGCAAAGTGAGTGAAAAATGTATTTCAACAAAATTCAATATAGGACAAAATTCTTAGAGACTCAAAAATTTGGGGTACATAAACCAAAGAAGAAAGACTACGTTAGAGCCAGGCTGGTTATAGCTATGGCAGCAGCTGTGGTAGAGGCAGTCTCAACACAGAAGGAGGGAGAATACTGAGAAGAACAAAGGACAGATTGAACGTGGAGAATCCCAAGACCAGAAAAGAAGCCTGCACGTAGCTGATTCAGAGACTACACAGGAGTCTTACATGTTTCCCCGTTTGTCATAGAGAGATGAGGTAGCCCCTATCTTGAGGTGCCTCCTGCTGTGGAAGCCAAGAGATCTGAGCAAGGGACTGCATGGTCCTGGCCAAGCATATGCCACATGACCTAAGTTGTACCTAGCAGAACAAGAGTGAAACAGGCACAGAGGATATTTTGCTCCGGGGAATTTAAACTGAAAAAGTAAAAGGAAACCTAAGTCACTTTCTTCCCCTTTGAGTCTGATAGTTCACATGACCACCTGAAGTGGGTCAGGAATCTGAATAAGCACATATGCTTATGCTTAGGGACTATGCCTAGGAAGGTGGAAAAGCAGAGAGGGTAAAGGATTGGCTTTCCTGCCCCATGAGTAGAATTCTAGGGAGACTCCAGGGATTTAGATTTCCAGCCGAGACAGGCAACAGCCAGACCCTTGGATGGGTTGATCTAATCTCTCCAGAACAGCCCCTGAGGCCTGATTAGACCCAAGACCCATCATTCATACCTTCATTCTTAAAACTGTGCAATGGTCTTACCCTGGAAGGGTATGATCTGCTCTGTAAGGACAAAGCTCCAGCGGATAGTACTTCCCATCTGTTTTAGTCAGTTTTTTCCTTGGTGTGGCTAAAAGACCCAGTAAGGACAATATTAGGAGGAACGATTTATTTGGAAGGCTCATGGTTTCAAAGGTCTTAGTCAATAGAGGGCTGGATCCATTCCTCCACTTGAGGTGAGGCTGAACAACATGGCAGAAGAGTGTGGCAGAGGCAAGTAGCTCAAGGCATCACAGTGGGAAGCAGAGAGAGAGAGTGGAGAGAAGCCACTCACCAGATTATATATATCCCAACCACATGCCCCCAATCACCTACCTTCTCCAGCCACAACTTATCAGCCTACAGTTACCAGTTAATGCCTCTCAGGGGATCAAATCAGGGATTGGGTTAAGTTAATTATTTTACCTTGTCTTACATATTAAACTTTTGGGGGACATGTTTCATCTAAACCATAACACTATCCCTTTCTACCTCATACTGATGAGAAGGGAAACATTTTTTTTTTTTAACTCAAGCTGGCAACTTGGTAAACAACACAAGAACAGAAAGGTTGACCAATCCTAAGCCCTTGCTCTCATGCTCAGTACATAACTGGAGAAGAGACGAAAAAAGCAGTTGGCTAGACAATGAACGTCTACACTCAATGTTCATTTTGACGACCTCACTAAAAACAATTCTGCAATTTCTTTTTAAGAGAGAAAGTGAGAGTGAGAGTGAGAGAGAGAGAGAGAGAGAGACAGACAGACACCAAGAGAATCAATTTTTATTGTGTTTTTCACAAGGCTTTCATTGCTCCAACACATAGTTGTGAATGTGGGAGCTGGGGTTTGAACCTGGTACTTGCGCATGCCGGGCAATTGCTGTACCACTGAACCACCGCTCCAGCCCCAATTCTGCAATTTTTCATATTACATTATACCCATTTAAGATTGTACAACAACTCAACTCCTTAATAAAAATTTTAAAAAAATTCTATCCCTGCCTTCATTTATTGGTTTTTTTTTGTGCTGATTGGTTCATGGATACACATAAATATACATATTTGCTTTTTTTTTAATTTTTAGCAATTTTTATAATGGAGTTATTTTTCTTGTCTTGTTTTTTGAGGGTTAGAGTTTTGATAATATTTTGGTTCTGTCTTGCATTTTTTTTTCTTTTAAGAGAAGAAGGACAATGAGAGAGAGAGAGAGAGAAAGAGAGAATCAACTTTAGTTTTTCATGTGGGTTTTGTTGCCCTGACACTTTGCTGTGTACATGGTACTGGGGTTCAAGCCCACATCTTTGAGCATACCAGGCGAGCATAGTAACTGTTGAGCCACTGTTTAGCCCCTGCTTTGCACTATTTTTCAATTCTCTTTCCTTCTCTCTTCTCTTCAGCTGATAGTCAAATTCTATTGCTCTCTCTCTTTCATTGTTCCTTTACTTGTTACTTCTACTTTTTATCTTTCTTTTTTATAACCATCATATCTTATATCTCTTCTGCATTCTCTCTGTTCACTATGAAACTCTAAGCTTTTTTCTATCTTCTTTTCACATTTCTTTTCTCTTAATTAATTTGTGGTCCCAGTTGAAGAAGTTTTCCAAATTCTGATGTCAGTTATCTATCTTCCAATCTACTGTAATGTATATGTTGGCTTGATTATTTGTTTGGAAAGAAATTCAGGTAAATAATGACTAATATCCTGTAGAAATATTAGAAATATGTCATTTCTTATCTTGCTGGGTTTTTTTTTATTGCACTGAAAACTATTCAGCTAGCTCTGGGAAGAAGTGACTAGAGGAGAGCAATATGAAAAGGAACATGGTCAACATCAGAAAATTATAGACTCTACAGCACAATGCATAATCAGTACCAAGGAGCCATGCCAAAACTGACCCAAAATGTCAGAACCTAAGTTCTCATTGACATGAACCCCAAGCAGTTTCAGATGACCTACATAGGTATTTGGTCCAAAGCAATGTTTCTAGGCCTGATTAATCACTCACATCAACACCTATAGATGTGATAGTCTTTTTAGCCCCAGCTGACCAGAATAGGTTTAAAATAACTTTTAGACAAAATCAGCAGTATCAATCCAAGGGGAAAATAAAGAATGATAATTGTTTGTCAGGATCATCCCAGCAGAAAGAAGCACCATTAATTTTTATGAGGAAGAGAAAAAAGTAATTAATTAAAGCACAAAGATACAAGGTTCAGTTTGGACATATGAATATAGTTTTCAGCAAAGAGTTAAAAGAGGAGACATAACCTTCACATATATGAATAAACCTTCCTCAAGGTTAGAAATGACTCAGAAAGTGTGTCTGACTATACAGCAATGTGGGGGCAGACATAGGGGGAATGCATGCTGAGTGTATACCTGAACTGAGTCTATTTATGAAGAAGGGAAACAAACACTGGAATATCATGAGTTCCAGGATAAAAGCTAGAATTTTGTTTGTCTGTTTGATTTTAAAAAACATGACAACTGACTTTAAATGTAGATATAGGTGCAAGAAACAAAGAACAACCAAAGGGGAAAAAAAAGTAAAGAGAAAAAAAAAGAATAAAGTTAGATGACTTACATCACATCACATGATTTTTTTTAAGAGATAGGGACAGTGAGAGAGAGAATAAATTTTATTTTAATTGTTTTTCATCTGGTATTCTTTTTGTAATTAGTTGAATATGGACTTATAATTGAAGGAGAATCATTATCAAACAATCAAGAATAAATGTATATTCACATAGTTAGCCAAGGATGATGCCATTCCAAGGTTTCCCCCCTTGGGTTCCCCATAGTTCTATGTTTCCCCCAATTGAAACCCTGTGTTAAATGGAATTCTGGTGGAGATCAGAGATCTCCTTCTCAGTTGATTCCCACATACTCCCTCCTTCCAGTTTCCTAGATATCCTTCCTAATCCCTCTCCCCTCCCTATACTCCTCCCTTTGTCTCCAGGTATCCTAGGCAAGGTTCCCCCTGTTTGTGTAAAAATTCATACATGGTGAGGTTATTATTAGCGTAGCTTTCTAACATAATGTTTCCAGTTGTATTCTAGCTTCCAAAAATGAGAGAAAACTTTCGACTCTTGAGTCTCTGAGATTAGGATACTTCACTTAGCATAATTTTTTCCATCTCTATCCATTTGGCTGCAAAAATCATAAATCATTTTCTCTAACGGCTGGCTAGTATTCCATTATATATATGTACCAAAGATTTTGAATTCACTCATCGAGTGAGAGGCATCTGGGTTGCTTCCGTAGTCTACCTATAGTAAATTGAGCTGCTATAAACATTGATGAAGCCGTATCTCTATAATATGCTGATCCTAAATCTTTTGGGAAAATACCCAGAAGTGGAATAGCTGGGTCACAGTTCCAGCCCTAATTTTTTGAGGAGTCTCCACACTGCTTTCCAGAGTGGCTGAACCAGTTTGCAATCCCACCAGCAGTGTGACAGTGTTTTTCGTTTCCCCCAGCCTCTCCAGCATCTGTCATTGTTCATATTCTTCATTTTTGCCACTCTGATAGGAGTGAGGTGGAATCTCATTGAAGTTTTGATTTGCATTTCTCTTATTGCTAATGATGTAGAGGATTTTCTCATATGTTTATGGGCTTTCTGAACTTCCTCTGGTGAGAAGTTTCTTCCTAGATCCATAGCCCATTTATTTTTTGGATTATCTGTGATTTTGGTGTATAGTTTTTTTTTTTAACTCTTTGTATATTCTGGATATTAGTCCTCTGTCTGTGGTGTAGCAGGCAAAAATTTTCTTCCATTCTGTAGGATCTCTCTTAACATTTTTGACTAATTCTTTAGCTGTGCAAAAGCTTTTTAGTTTAATTGTGTCCCATTCATTTATTCTTGACTTCACTGCTTGTGCCTTGGGAGTTTTGTTAAGGAAGGCACCACTGACCCCTATGTCCTGTAGTGTTGTATGTACTTTTTTTTTTTTCAAGTAAATTTAAAGTTGCTTATTTAATATCTAGATCTTTGAACCATTTTGATTTAATTTTTGTGCAGGGTTGATGGTAAGTATCCAGTTTCAGTTGTCTACACAGGGCTGTCCAATTTGTCCAACACCATTTGTTGAACAGGCTATCTTTCTTCCACACTAGGTTTTTGCCCCCTTTATCAAATAGCAGATAGTTAAATGTATGGGGCTTTGTCTGAGAATCCTCTATTCTATTCCATTAGTCTTCAGTTCTGTTTTGATACCAATACCATGCTGTTTTTGTTACTATAGCCCTATAGTATAATTTCAGGTTAGGAATTGAGATACAACTTGGTTCCTCATTCTTGCTAAGTAATGTTTTGAATAATCTGGGTCTTCTGTTATTCCATACGAACTTGAGAATTGCTTTTTCTATACCTGTGAAGAATGACATTGGTATCGTAATGGGGATTGCATTAAATCTGTATAGGGCTTTGGGTAGAATGGCCATTTTGATTATATTAATTCTGCATAACAATGATCATGGAATGTTTTTCCATCTACTCAGGTCTTCTGCAATTTCTTCTTTTAGTGTTTGATAGTTTATGTTGTAGAGGTCCTTAATATCCTTTGTAAGGTTGATGCCCAAGTATTTTATTTTTTTAGAGGAGATGGTGAATGGGACAGATTTCCTGATTTCTTCTTCTGGGGATATGTTGCTGGAGTAAAGGAAAGCTAGTGATCTATTGGTGTTGATCTTATAGCCAGCCACTTTGCTGAAATTGCCTTATAAGCTCTAGAAGTTTTCTGATTGAGCTTATTGGGTTTTCTAGGTATAGAATCATGTCATCAACAAATAGAGACAACTTGATTTCCTCTTTCCTATATGAATTCCTTTGATTTTCTTGTCTTGCCTGTTAGCTCTGGCAAGGGTTTTAGGACTATGTTGAATAAGAGTGGTGAAATTGGACAACATTTTCTTGTTCCTGAATTCAGGGGAAATGTTTCAGTCTTTCTCCATTGAGCATAATGTTGGCTATGCTACTGTCATAATTGAGTCTTACATAGTTAAAGTATCTTCCCTTGATCCCTATCATCTCCAGAGTATTGAGCATAAAGTGCTGTTGAATTTTATCAAAGGCCTTTTATGCATCAATTGAGAGGAGTATATGATTTTTATTTTTAATTCTGTTTAAGTGGTGAATTACATTTATTAATTTGCATATGTTGAACCAACCTTGTTTTCCTGGAATGAAGTTCGCTTGATCATGATGTATTATCTTTTTAATGTACTTTTGTATCCGCTTAGCTAGAATTGTATTAAGGATTTTTGCATCTATGTTCATCAGGGAGATTGGTCTGTAGTTTTCTATTCTTGATGTATCTTTTTCTGGATTTGGTATCAGTGTAATATTTGCTTCATAAAAAGTATTTGGGAGTGCTCCAACCCTTTCAATTTAATTGAAGAGCTTATAGAGGATTGGTGTTAACTCTTCTGTGAAAATTTGTTTTAGAATTCTGCTGTATATCCATCTGGTCCTCGGCTTTTCTGTTTTGGAAGAGCTTTGACTGCTGCTTCGATTTCAGTACCTGAGATAGGTTGGATTAGATTCTCAATGTCCTCCGGTGTTAATGTGGGGATGTCATATGTGGCCAAGAATCTGTCCATATCTTCCAGATTATCAAACTTGCAGAATATAAATTTTCAAAATATGTTCTGATAATCTTCTGGAGTTCTGTTGTGTCTGTGGTGATATCTCCATTTTCATGTTTGATTTTATTGATTTGCTTCACTTCGTTCTTCCCTTTGGTTGGGTTGGCAAGGGTTCTGTCGATCCTGTTTATTTTTTCAAAGAACCAATTCTCTTTTTTTGCGATAATTTGTATTATTTTTTATTCTCAATTTTGTTGATTTCAGTTCTGATTTTAGTTATTTCCTGTCTTCTATTAGCTGGGATTGGATTGTTCCTCTTTTTGCAGGCGTTTGAGTTGTAGCATAAGACTATTTATTTGGACTCTTTCTAGATTTTTGATGTATGCACTTAGTGCTATAAATTCACCTCTTAAGAATGCCTTCATACTATCCCAGAGATTTTGATATGTTGTTTCTTCTTTCTCATTCATTTCCAAGAATTTGATTTCTGCTCTCATTGCTTCTTTTATCCATCCTTTATTAAGAGGGAATTATTCAATATCCAAGTTTTTGAGTAATTTCAGTTTTTTTCTCTTGTTGATTGCTAAGATCATAGCATTGTGGTCTGACAGAATACATGGGACTATATCAACATTTTTGTATTTGTTAAGGTTACCTCGGTGAACTAGGAGGTGGTCTATTTTAAAAATGGATCCGTGAACTGCTGATAAGAAGGTAAATTCAGCTGTCTTAGGATGGAATATTCTGTAGATGTCTGTTAAGCCCGATTTATTAATAGAGTAGTTCAGATTAGAGATGTCTTTATTGATTTTTTTTTTGTTTTGATGATCTGTCTAGAGTTGATAACGGTATATTGATGTACCCCGGTATTATTATGTTGAGATCAATGAGGGGTTTAATTTCCCTGAGTATTTTTTCCATATATTTAGGAAGGTTGTAATTGGGGGCATAAATGTTAATTATCATTAAACCTTCTTGATGAATTGTTGTTTTTACCCTTTTAATATGATGAAATGCCATTTTGTCCTTTGACTAGTTTTAGATCGAAATTAATTATATCAGATATTAGGATCACCATGCCAACTTGCTGTTTTGGGCCACAAGCCTGGTAGACATTTTGTAAAGCTTCAACTTTCAGTCTACTTTTGAGTGTGACGTGTGTTTCCTGCAGACAACAAATTGTTGGATTTTGTTTTTTGATGCAGTGAGCTAATCTGTGTCTTTTAATTGAGGCATTGAGACCATTCACATTCAGAGTTAGAATATATATGGGAAACTGAGTCTCAAACTTTGTGACTGTTACAGAGTTTTGAGCCATCTTGGGAATATTATTGTGTGCAAAGTGGTTATTGACTCTCACTTGTTTGAGAGTTTAGGGTATTATTAGCATTTTCTTCTGAATGAAGAATATCCTCAAGAGTATTATGTAGTGCAGGATTTGTGTTCATGTATCTTGCTAACTTGAGTTTATCATTGGAGTATTTAATTTCCCCATCACATTTAAAGCTGAGTTTTGCAGGCTATATTATTTTTGGCTAAAAATTGTTTTCTTTCAAGGCTTGAAAAATATTATTCCAAGTTCTCTGGCCTTTGTTGTCTGATCTGAAAAATCCACAGTGATCCTGATTGGTTTGCCTCTGAGTGTGATTTGGGACTTTTTTTTTTTTTCTCTAGCTGCTTTTAGACTTTTCTCTTTAATTTCTCTGTTACTCATTTTGTATATGATATGTCTTGGTGAATTTCTCATTTGATTAGGCTTTTTGGTGTTCTATAAGCATCTTGGATGTGGTATTCTGGGTCAATTCTAATGTAAGGGAAGTTCTCCTTTATAATTCTTAATGCCTCTTGTTTGCTGTTCAGAGTTTTCATCCAATCCAATGACTCTCAATTTATTTCTCCTCATCTTGTCAAATATTATTTGGAAGATCTGGTCAGGTATTGTATTTTTCTTCTCTTGTCTGTCCTCCTTGAACTTGAGCTAACTTAGCCTATCCTCATTATCTGACATATGTTCTTCAAGAGCTGAGGTTCTATTTTCAGTGGTGTTTACTCTGGTGTTAGTATCTTGCAGTGAAGATTTGATTTGGATGACAGTATTTTTCAATTCTGATAGCTCTGCTACATCTCTTTTCAGGGTGTTTAATTCTTTATAAAGCTGATCTTACATCTCATGGAATTGCTCCCTTATTTCCTTATACAATTTGTCTCTTATCACTTGAAATTGATTTTTTATCTCTTTCCTTAATTCTTTTCTCAACTCTTTGATTGAGTTACTAATCATAATGTTGATACAATTTATTTGTCATCTGGTATTCTTTGCTCCGACATTTGTGTATGTGGTTCTGGGGTTTGAAACTGGATTCTCTTGCATATCAGGTAAGCATTAAGTCACAGAGCCACCCCTCCAGCCCTTTATCGCATGATTTTGTAGCTCATTATACACCAAACAGTAAGAAAATGAGATATCAGTGCAAAAACAAATGTATAGATAAAGGGGGAATCAGGCAAGTTAAAAAAACAGACCTTTAATGCATGCCCAACTGATTTTATATAAAAAAGGGCAATTCAAATCAATAAAGTAAATATTGTCAGCTGATCATGCTGGAATAATTGAATATCCATCTGTAAGAAAAATGAAACTATGCCCTTGCATAATACCATGTAGAACAATTTAATCAAATTAGATCATGAACCTATTTTTGAATGTTAATCTTATAAAACTTTTAGAAAAAAATACTTTTTTTAGAGATGTTGTGGGAAAGGGAAGGGAGGGATAAGGGTGGGTTACTGGGGGGACACTCTTGGGGGTAAATCTAATCTTCAGAATCTATATACATTATATATTATTTTGTTAAAAATTTCTATAATTGTTCAACATATAAATTTCTCAACAAAAAAAAAAAAGAATGAAAAAAACCACTGCAAAGACAAACTGTCAAGTACATTGCATTTCTCAAAGATTTAAATTGTGATAGTGACACTAAATAGATTTTGTGATTAAAAATACAAAAAAAAATCTGAGAAAC
>PVKS010010840.1:0-48149 GCA_004027875.1 Aplodontia rufa
TCTTAAGTTAATTGATTTATTTCTATTTTTTATGTAAGTTAAGTAGCTTATAAGCTTTTTGAGACTGGAAATACTGTGAGTGCTCTGTAGGTATTTGTTAATGCACATATTTGGATTACGTGAGGGGGCATCTGCCATCAGATAACATTATGTTAGCTACTGTACTGGAATTCATGCGTAGAGCAGTTGATCTTGCAACGGCTGTGTCATGGAAAGCAAAGAGCTGACACCACCTCAGCTCTGACAATATGATTCTTTTTTATGTGACCTTTCTGTATAGTTTGGTAGTGTTGAATCTTCATTTCCAAATCTTTCCTCCTTGATTTCTCTAATTCACTCATTTGCAATTTTCCTCTGAACTTTTTACATTGAATGGGCTTCTTCTTTTAATATAATTATAAATAATTATAATATGATTATAAATGTAAGAAAATGAGGTATTCTTTAAAATTTATTAGATATTTAAATATTGAGCTATTTAAAAGCAACTGAATTCTTTGCAAGGCAAATTATATATATGTATATATTCCTCATTTAAATATATATGTATTCCTTTGTAAGTAAACATGGTATTCATCCTGTACATACACCTATTTTTGTTATTATTGTCAGAGGATAAAATTGGACTTCTATAAAATGCTTCTCAGGGATTCTAACAGGATACCAGTTAGCCAGATCATGTAACACACATGAAAAAGAGCCTTGGTTATAATATTATGCACAGAATTACATAATTATCTAACTTGCAAATTTTTGTCATCAGATATTTTTGAATTTGAATTTCATGTGGTGGGCTTATATTTGAACATGAGTTTTAAATATTATTTATAGAATGCTTAGAGCCAAATTTGAGAGAAAATTTAAAAATATTATCTATTATTTGTTACTGCTTTTATAATAAACAGACTAAAAATTTAAATATATTAAATTAGTGAATTGATTAATGAAGAAAAATTGAATATGTTCAATAATAGTATAAATCTTCTCAAATTAATATGAATATTCAAATTACATATATTTTCAACTATATTAGCATTATGAAAAAGTAACTAATTAAGAGTGAAATTTTAGTATCAACTTTCTACCTAACCCATTTAATAAATGGTACATTAGTTATCTTAAAAGGTATGTTAGGTTCTACCAAACATACCTTGACATACAATATCATGTGTTTCTAAATGCATCATCAAAATTAAGAAGTACCATTGTAAAATCTCCCATTATAAGGGACCCCATAGAAATACAACAAATTATAAGATCATATTTTGAAAACCTGTACTCCTCAAAATTTGATAATTTGGAAGAAATGGATAAATTTCTTGACACATACAACATCCCTAAATTGAATCAAGAGGATATTGAATTCCTAAATAGCCCAATCACAGGCACTGAAATCCATATCAATATTAAAAGTCTACCAAAGAAGAAAAGCCCAGGACCTGATGGCTTCTCCACTGATTTTTACACCACTTTTAAGGAAGAACTAACACCTCTCCTTATTAAGTTATTTCAAGAAATTGAAAGGGAGGGAAAACTCCCATCCACTTTTTATGAAGCAACCATAACTATGATACCAAAACCTGACAAGAATATGTCAAAAAAAGAAAACTACAGACCAATATCCCTGATGAACTTGGATGTAAAAATCCTTAACAAAGTTCTAGCAAAACATATCCAAAAACTTATCAAGAAAATAATCCATCATGACTAAGTGGGCTTCATCCCAGGAATGCAGGGCTTGTTCAACATATTAACGTAAACCATTAACGTAATTCATCACTTAAACAGAATCAAGGACAAAAACCATATGATCATTTAAATGGATACAGAAAAGGCCTTTGATAAAATCCAGCACCCTTTTATGTTCAAAACTCTAGAGAAGATAGGGTTCAAAGGATCATTTCTGAATTATGTAAAGTCTATATATGCTATACCCTCAGCTAACATACTACTTAATGGAGAAAAGCTGAAAGCATTTCCACTAAAATCAGGAACAAGACAAGCATGACCACTCTCACCGCTTTTATTCAATATTGTTCTTGAGACCCTAGCTGGAGCACTTAGGAAAGAGAAAGAAATCAAAGGGATAAAAATAGGAAGAGAGGAAGTCAAACTCTCTCTTTTACTGATGACATGATCCTGTATCAGGAAGATCCAAAAAACTCCATCAGTACACTGCTTGAACTTATAAACAGATTTAGCAAAGTGGCAGGATACAAGCTCAACACCCACAAATCAATAGCTTTCCTATACACTAATAATAATACATCTGATGAAGAAATCAGGAAATCAATCCCATTCAAAATATCTTCAAAAAGAATGAAATACTTGGGAATTAACCTTACAAGGGAAATCAAAGATCTCTACAACTAAAATTATTCATCATTGAAGAATGAAATCCAATGACCTAAGAAGATGGAAAGATGTCCCATGCTCTTGGTTAGGAAGAATTAGCATAATAAAAATAGCCATTCTACCGAAAGCTTTATATAGATTTAATGCTACCCCTATAAAGATACCTATGTTGTTCTTTACAGACATAGAAAAAGCAATTCTCAAGTTCATCTGGAACAATAAGAAACATAGAATTGCCAGAACAAGGCTAAACAAGAAAGATGAAACAGGTGGTTTTGCCATACCAGATTTAAAACTATACTACAGAGCTGTAGTAACAAAGGCATCATGGTACTGGTATCAAGACAGGAAAGAAGACCAATGGAATAGAATAGAAGACCCTGAAAAAAACCCTCAAATCTTTAAACATAAGATTTTTGACAAAAGGGAACAAAATATTACATGGAGGAGAGACAGCCTCTTCAACAAATGGTGCTGGTCAAACAGGACAGCCACTTGCAGAAAATTGAAATTAGACCTATGTCTTTCACCTTGCATGGGAATCAAATCAAAATGGATCAAGGAGCTAGGAATTAAACCAGCTAACCTTGCAACTGATGGAAGACAAAGTAGGTCCAACACTTCAGCACTTGGGAGTAGGCAAAGACCTTCTCAACAAGTCTCCTAAAGTGAAGGAAGTAAAGTAAAAAAGCAGTGAATGGGATGCCATAAAACTAAAAAGCTTTTGCACTCCCAAGGAAACAATCAAAAGAGTCAAGAGGTTTCCTATGGAAATGGAAAGACTCATGAGCTATGATTCCTCTGACAGAGATCTCATACCCAGAATCTACAAAATCCTCAAAAACCACAACTACAGAAACACAAACAACCCAATCAATAAATGGGCCAAAGAGCTAAATAGAAACTTCTCAACAGAAGACATTGATCAAGCCAATGAATACATGAGAAAGTGCTCTAAATCACTAGTAATCAGAGAAATGCAAATAAAAACTACATTAAGATATCTTCTCAAGCCAGTCAGAATGGCAAAAGTGAAGAAAATAAACAATAATAGACGCTGGAGGGGCTGTGGAGAGACAGGCTCACTAACACACTGTTGGTGGAGCTGCAGACTGGTACAGCCCCTCTGGAAAGCAGTGTGGAGAATCCTCAAAAAATTAGGGATGAGCCCACCATATGACCCTGCTATTCCACTCCTGTATATCTTTCCTGGAGATTTAAAATCAGCACATTATAGTGACATGGCAATATCTATGTTCATAGCAGCTCAATTTACAGTAGCTAAATCATGAAAACAACCCAGATGTCCCTCACTGGATGAATGGATCCAAAAGCTGTGGTACATATATACCATGGAATTTTACACAGCAATTAGAAACAATGATATTGCAGCCTTTGAAAGTAAATGGATGGCTATGGAAGAAATTATGCTGAGTGAAATCAGCATAACCCAGAAAACCAAGGGTCGAATGTCTTCACTTATATGTGGAGGCTGGAACTAGACCCTGGCCATTAAGAGAAGTGGTCTATTATCAGGTGTTAAATCGAGATATCATGTAATGTTACACAACCTAATATTTTTTTTAGAGATATTGTGGGAAGGGGAAGGGAAGGATAAGGGTGGGTAATTGGGGAGGGCACCCTTGGGGGTAAATCCAATTTTCCGAATCTATATACATTATATATTATTTTGTTAAAATTTGTATGATTGTTCAACAAATTTCTCAATTAAAAAAAAGAAGATGTACCATTGTTAAAAAATACTTAGTAAGAATTAAATCATTGTTTGGTTCCAAAAACCCAGTATAAAGGCATTGATCTTATTGTAAACAAAAATAATAATTATAATTGCATCTCACACTTTTAAAAACCTCATGTTTTTAAAACCTCAGTTTTATTTAGGAGAATTGCAATAGAGATCAAAACTATTTTTAAATAATAGTGAGCATTTCTCTGATTGCTAGTGATATAGAGCATTTTCTCATATATTTATGGGATATTTGGACTTCCTCCTTTGAAAAATTTCTATTTAGCTTCCTAGCTCATTTATTGATTAGGTTACTGGGGGTTTTTGGTGTTCAGTTTCAAAATTTCACTGAGATAACACCTCACTCCTATCAGAGTGGCAAAAATGAAGAATATGAACAATGACAGATGATGGAAGGGTTGTGGGAAGAGAGGAACACTGTCACACTGTTTGTGGCACTGCAAGCTTGTAGAGCCACTCCGGAAAGCAGTGTGGAGCCTTCTCAAAAAACTAGGACTGGAACCTCCTTGTGACCCAGCTATCCTACTTCTAGGAGTTTTCCCAAAAGTGCATATTACAGAGATTCAGCTTTACCAGTGTTTATAGCTGCTCGGTTTACTAGAGCTAGACTGTGGAACTAAACCAGATGCCCCTCACTGGACCAGTGGATTAAAAAACTGTGGTACATATATACAAGGGAATTCTACTCTGCTATTAGAAAAAACGATATCAAGGGATTTGCAGCCAAATGAATGGAGATGGATAAAAATATGCTAAGTGAAACATCTCAAACTCAGAGACTCAAGGGCCAAATGCTTTCTCTCATTTATGGAAGTCAGAATACAAACAGAAACAGACAAAAAGTAAGCTAAATCTAATAATAACCTCAACATGGGTGACTTATTACACAAGAGGAATTGGAGGAGAGACCTTGCCTAAGGCTCTGGGGAATTAGGGAAGGGGTCAGGGAGGGTGGTAGGAATGGGAGGGATGTCCCTGTTGCTGGAGGAGGAAGTGAGGTTGTTGTCTGCACAGTGGGGAACGTTTGACTTCCATGCGGGACCTAGGTGGCATGGGGGTGGAATGGGGAAATATGAGATTGGGAAGAGACCCAAAGTGGGGAGATCGTGATCTGGCATCAGCCTAAGCTTGCTCTGACATTATTGTGATCGTGATTATGTGGCAACAATTCCTTCCTTTATGTATGACTACGTTAAATGAATAAATAAATAAATAGCAGGTGAGCTAATGGAAAAGAACTGCCAAATTCGGTGGTGAGAAGGTTATTCAACATAATTCAGCTATTTTTGGCAGAATTTAGGTTTCTATACTTCCAAAGAAAATTGGAGATATAGTCCTATATTTCTTAATGATTGAATGTCAAAGGATTGGCTCCAAATCTGTGAGAAAAGTACTCCTGGGTAATAGAAAATTTTTATTTTAAAGGAGAAGAGAAAGAACAAAGAATTCCATTTTACCAACTAAGTACCATAAGAAAAAAGAGGTTAGGAACTTTAGGCAAGGAAGAATCCTGTCTAAGCTATTGTTGACATGAGGGAATTTAGGGCCATCGATATATTTTAAGAGAATTAGATGTGATACCATATTTTCAGTTTCATTATTGCATTAGCATTCACACATACAAATACATGAATCATGTGTTCTGTTGAATCATATATATGACTATGTTGAATGAAGTACTGGAAATCGCAGTTTCTGCCTTTGTTCAGAACACCAATTAATCCCCAAATCTGGCCACCCAGGATAGTTGAGTCAATGCCCCAAGGAAACGGATATATGTATGTATGTATGAGTGTGTGTATGTGTGTGTATAATTGAACACAAATGTTCTCAACTTTAGAAAATCCTGGAGTAGATCAGTAAGAAGTGATTAAATCTAAACTTTAAAACAATACCCCTTGTCTTGACTCACTAATATTTGTCCTGCTTGTAGCTAGCCATGATCAGGAAATTTTACACTGGTGTATTTTTGTATTTAATCCTCTGACTAATGAATCCCACTATCAAAATTGTGCCTTTTCAGGGCTACTATAAACACAAACTCAACATAGTGCCTTTACACACTACAATATGGGCTGCTGCCAGAGCCAATTACATACTCAGACAAGAAGCTGACAACATAATTAGCATGAAGGAAAAACATTGCATTGTTGTATATTTTCATTTTACCTAGTATTATTAATGGTTCCATTAAAAGAACAGAAAAGAAAGGTTATAATATTTGTTCTCATGGTAACTCTCTCCAAATATATAAAGAAAGGCAATGATTAGTCATTTTTATTCATTTAATATTCAGTGTGTTCACTCGCCAAAGCATAAAGGCCAGAAAAGAAATTAACCTTTGGTCTTGGTTTGATAGAATTGAAACTAAAATAAAAACCAGCTAACATTCATATTGTTAAATTGAAAGTGCTAGGAAGACAGACGAAGATTTTAAAATAACCCCAGATGGTCACTGGCGTATCCCCCTTAAAACAAAAATTTCAGACGGCTTAGTTCAAAGATCATTAGTTCCCTTATTCAACAATTTGGGATTTTACATCTCATAATGTGAGAAATTCACTGTGTTATCTAACAGAGTGTGTGACCCTGGGCTAATTAAAAGGCACACATGAGCTGGGCAGGGTGAGGCAGTGCTGCTTCATTACAAGTGCTCGCTATTCCCTGGAGGCAGAAACATCAAAAGATTCTTGGAAGTGGTCCAAGGCATCAGTCAAAGGCAATGTGCTTCCCAGATAGCAAGGCTACTGAGTGGGATCGCAGCACTGGGAACTGTTTGATCTGGGTGTGACTTTTTATTTGTTTGTCAGATTGGTGGAAGAGAAAATCTCAGAGGGAATTGAACATGTAGACGGAAAATGAATGCGACCTTCGCAGCTGACAGGCCAGACTTGGAACTAGGACCTGGGGGGTGTCCTTAGTGTCAGTGTATCCAGCATCCTGTTAGGCAGAGTGACAGATTGTGGGGAAAGGGAAGGCGAGAGTGTGTAAACTACCCTAATCCTGTGATTTCCCTCCCTTGACCCATTCACTTCCTGGCTACATTTATACCCATATGTATATGATGACTTGAAACCAGGTATTGAAGGAGAAGCAAAATCATTCATTGGATGAGAATGGGACCATTAAAAGTCAGACAGGCACCCTGAAAATCCTTCTGACTTTTCTAATGCTAGGAGTCTTCCAAATAGCAATAATCCAACCTGGGGAAAAGGGTACATAGATCAGAATCATTTAGAAATCTGAACAATGACACTTACAAGCTTTATCATTAAATATATAACATCTATATTATGTATATAATAACATATAACATGCAATGTAAAATCTGTATAAAGAAAAAAATTAAATAGAATAAAAGGAATGTACACTATACATGTGTGTTTTTATGTATAGTGGTAAGGCAACATATAAATTTTATTTCTTTTGCAGCACATGTAGTATGCTGTAAATAAATACAAACACAACCCATTATATGTTTATATGTTATAAACACAATATTCCATCTGTGTATCTATCCATTCATGTATCTATATACACATGCACACAAATGCATCACAGTGTACACTGATAACCAAAACCAATGTTTTGGTCTCGTCATCCTTTAAGAGTCTTATAAACCATTTAGCTCAATCACATATACTCATGATACTAAGAAGAAAAGTGAGAGTGAGAAAGTGGTATATTTGTGCGTGTGCTCATGATACAATATTCTATAGAGATAAACACATGGAATGGAGAATGAAAACAGGTGGATATTCTTTCTTTATGTGGTTTCTATATATATCAGATTATATATAAATATAATATATATGCATATATAAATATATCTTTATAAAAATAAGGGTAATACAAAAGGAAAGAAAGTGAAGACAAAGCTGTAGCTTGCCTCCTTTGGAGAGCAAAGATTTAAAGGTCGTGTGTTTTCTACTTTTCCAGGGTAAATTTTGATTTTCCTAACCTCTTCATTCATTACCTTTTATGGGTTTCTGAGTTAAACAATCCCCAGTGTGTTTCTTGAATTATAATTCTGATTGAAAAGCACAGTTAAATTGTTAATAGAACAGGTTTAAAAGCTTTTGTTTTGAGGATGGAGGTCCTTACGCTATGAAATTGAATGTTGTCTTTCTTGCATACTCAAAACACAATTTTAGTAATCAATTTCACTTTTCTAAAGAGGGAGAAAATTTCAGGAATGTTTTGGTCTCATCATCCTTTAAGAGTCTTATAACCCTTTTAGCTCAGTCACATGTTTGGCTTGATTCTCACCATCTTGTTAGTAATTATTCTGAATGACACACCTTTCCTCTTTCCAAAGCATTCAATTTTCTTAATAGAATCACTTTTTCTAAAAATGCTGTGTAGTTTTTCTTTTATTTAGTAATTCATGTAATTAGTAACAGTAGTAAAACTATTTTGAGCAGGTTTGGAAAGACAGTAGTTGATTTTTGATAAGCCTGTAGCTTAACATGTGGGAAAGAGCATGGCTAACTAGGGAATAGAAATAAACTTAATGAGTTAAGAGGACTTTGTATACTACATAGGAAGCATTATGGGAAAGAAGTCATGTTTTCTATAATCTTTTGTAAAATTTCATTTTAACAAATTCTTGTTCAATAATACAGATTTAAAAAACAAAAAGAATTGCTGGAAGGTAAAGATCAGGCAAAGAGAAATGCTATAAATACAATAATAATGGATCATTTGAAAACTAAAAGAAACTGGAAAAGAGGCATGACATGAAAATATATATCAATAATTTCCTACAATTATTTTTTATAAAATGTCTTTTTGAAGAGAGAGTGACAGTGAGAAAGAGAGAGAGAAAGAATCCATTTTATTTACTTTTTCATGTGACTTTCCTTTTTTTGCTCAGACACTGTTGTGTATGTGGTGCTGGGTTTGAACCCATGTTCTCATGCTTGCCAGGCAAGCACTGAAACCACTGAGCAACCACTCCAGCCCCTCTTGGAATTATTTTAGAAAAAAAGAAACTTTTCTATTAGAAACTTTTAAAAACAACCTAAAATATAATTTTGAATATATATTTCAAATATTAAGAAAACACACTTCGTCTATGTCACTTTAGAAGGTTTTAAGTATGGGGAACGCAAACTGTAATTACTCATGATTAAACTGAATTGTTGCTAAATTTAACCTTACTCACACTTGAATGCAAGCTATGTAAGCAGGTTGGATTTTTAAAAATTTAGATGAATTTTAAGGAAAATCATGTATACCTATAGAAATGAATAGAAACAGAACATTTATTAAAATATTTCATACAAGATCACATCCAGTTAGCAGATGACCTGCTTCTACTAGGTTAAGAAATATACTTTTAATTATACTCATTTGAATTTTTGAAAGTCATTATGCTTTGTTCTAGATATAATATGCACAAATGAAGAAAAAAATGTTAGCTACTTAATTTTTAACCAATTTGTTAAATTTATACCTAATTCTGAAAGTTGACATACCAGGAGTAGTTGTATGATCATTGTGGTGGTAGAGGGATTCAATACACATAGCCCAAGAGCAGTTTATAATTGCTTCAGTAATGCTGGTAGTGAGTCACTGTTTCTGATATTTACTAAAATAGTTTCACTTTCTTTAACTAAATTATACAATGGCTGGAAGGACAGTGCTTTGTAGAAGTTACCATCTTAAGTAAGCAAGCTACCTAATCTAGCTGGAAGGAACTAGCCAAATGTAGAAATCATTACTAGGAAAATTCAGTAATTAAATTTTGAGAGCAATATTGAATTTTTTTGTGGTTCTACATTCTATACATTTATTATGCACCAGTAGAGGCTGACTTTTGTACAGGTAAAAAAAAAATAAATGAAACAAAACAAAAAACACATCAATATTTAGGAACTCTCTGATAATCTCGCTCTTTACTATCAAAATAGTATTTCTGAATCACCATCTATAAATGACTTTGGAGAATGTCAATTTTGTCTTCAGTTTTATAAAACATTAAATTTTTATCCCTTTGCTTCTTTTGACATTCTCTATCTCAGTCCCATCTCCAACCTGACTTTGGTCTCTTCCCCAAATACCAAGTGCCACATCACAAGGAGCTGTTCATTTGCACATATTTTAAATATTTTAGGATTTTTTTTCCGCCGGTCCCCAGACTAGTTGAACACCATTGTATCACACTCTGATGTCTGTGTGTCTGAGGAATAGATAAAAGTTTTTCTGAGAAAATACCCAGGTTCTGGATAGTATACATATCCCTAAATGTCATTGAGTTTTAGCATTTATGTACTTGCAAAATATCACATTTGTTTTAAAATTTTCATTGTATAATATCTCCTGAAATGGTATAATATTTTTAAACTGAGGGTAGTAAGAGAAACTGAAATAGGCATTAAAGGTTTAAGAATATCAACATATGAAACAGAATGACTTGAAAAGTCTAACAATAAATTTAAAAAACTATAGTGGCAGGGCAACTGAAATGAAAGTAACACCCCATCCAAAAAAAAAAAATCAGAAGAATCTTTATCTACTATTACCTACTCATACGTGCACCTTGTTAAGGTAACTGCACAGAGGATACACTATTGATTAGGAATGCACAGAAAGAGATAGAGATGTAACAAAGACCCATCAAAACATCAGGACATGATAAGGCACTACTTTTCCTGGCAATTCCCAAGGGGTACATGTTAAACAAACACACTACATAAAAATACTGTCCTTTTAAAATTTTGTCCTAAACATAATGAAGGAGTACATTGCTCAAATCTGTAAGGAACAGGACTCTTTCACCCATTGCTGACAAATGGCTTTTTCTTCCCTTTTTTTACTTAATTTTAAACCAGCTTCTTGTAAAGTCCAAATAAGAGCAAAGTTCTGACATGGTATGAAGAGCCATGCATTGTTACACAAAAGACCAAGAAAGAATATCAGGGCAAGATTATTTGAAAATATGGAAGTTGTGCAACAAGTGAGAAATGCTCTGCACATACCTTTCTTTATGTTTGGAGTGATGGAGACAAAATATATGACCCTCAGTTGAGATAGAACCTGGCATACCAGAACAGCTTAGTGGAATTTCAATTGGAGTTCAGTATGACAAAGGAGAAGAAATCTTATTCAAAGGTGCAGGGGGAGAAAGAAAAGAAAACTAAATAAACCTAGAGAAGGATGTAAATATCTGGACAAGGAAAGATGGAAGGTCACCATCAGATTTAATTTAAAGAAGGCCTCCCCAAGATTTTTTATATATATATATATATATATATATATATCAATGTTTCAAAGATGAATATTAACAAGAAGATGCTCAATTCTGTAAGAGCAAAGAAATAAATAATGCATAAGGGTGAACCAATACACCTTACAATAAATATCTTTAAAGAAATTTTATAGACAAGGAGAGAGGAGAAGATATTGTCACACTACTGAAGGAGAAAAGCATGGTAACCGAAAACATTGCACCCTAGAAAGCTGTTATGGTTGGATGTGAGGTCTCCCTAAAAAGCTCAGCTGTGAGACACTGCAAGAAGGCTTAGAGGTGAAATGCTTGAGTAATGAGAGCCTTCATTAAATCAGTGAATTAATCCTCTGATAGGGATTAGCTTGCTGGATGGCAACTGAACGCAGGTAGGGTGTAGCTTGAGGAGGGGGGTCACTAGAGACATGTCTTTGGGGCATATATTTTATATCTGGCAAATGGAATCTCTCTGCTTCCTGATTGCAGTGCTCTGAGCCTCGCTCCTCCACTACGCCCTTCTGTTATGACATTCAGCCCCACCTCAAGCCCTGAGGAATGCCCTTGAGATTTCTGCAACCATGACCCCTAAATAAACTTTTCCTCCTAAAAACTGTTCTTGTAAGTCACAGCAGTGAAAAAGTTGACTGAAACAAAAGTTATCCATTAGAAACAAAACCTGATAGAATGTGTCTCCTCCAGACCTATCCTACAAGAATTGCTACAGAGAATTATTCACACTGAAAGAAAAAATCTTAATACAAATATACAAAGAAAGAGACAAAGCTCACTGGTAATATTAATTATATAGACAAACTCATGAGCTGGTAAGTGTGGTTGAGCTCTTGCCTAATATGCACAAAGTCTGGGTTCAACCCCTAGCACCATGAAATTTTTTAAAAAGTGTAATTATGACCAGGCACAGTGGCACATACCCATAAACCCAGTGACTTGGAAGGCTAAGGCAACAGGATGATAAATTCAAAGCCACATTGAGCAACTTAGCTGGGCTTTTATTAACTTAGTGAAACCGTGTCCAAAATAAAAAATAAAAACAGCTGAGGATGTGGTTAAATGGTTAAGCACCCCTGAGTTCAATCCCTGGTAGCAAGAAAAGAAAGGCAATTACAAAGACAAATTCAGAATTCTCTAATATTGTAGACAGTCCATGAGCCATTTATATCTTAAATATGAAGACTAAAATCATGACAAATAACAGCTGTATTAATTTAACTGTCAATATAAAATTATTTCAAATAGGATATAAAAAACTCAAAATGTGGGTTGGAAGAGAATGGAGAAGTAGAGTATTATCATTGGTATATTTTCTCTGATTTTTTTTTTTAAATTCTGAACCTGATGATCACAGTGAATTGCTATCTTTTAAAAATAGCTTATTGTAATTAAATGGTATTTGTATAAGCAATGTGGAAATCACAAATCAGGAAGGCATAATGGGTAATTAGAAAAAAATCAAGGGATCAAAACAACCTTCACAAAAACGACTTTGTAAGAGAAACAGAGAAAGAAAACAACTATAATAAAACTAGAAAATAAGTTTTTATTGATAGCGTACACCTTACCTATCAATATGTGCTGGAATATAAATAGATTAAATTCTCCTATTTAAAGAGCTAAAGTTACTGATTGGATTTTAGAGAAACCAAAATATATATGACTGACAAAAATTACTTCTAATGGCACAAATAGATTGAAAGTGCAGGGATGGAAGAAATCATTCATACAAATGAGTTCTCAAGAAATCAGCAGTGGTAGCCACACATATCAGATAAGATAAAATAGGTTTTAAGTCAAGAATAATAAAAAGATACAAAAAAGTAATTATACAACTCAAATACATAAGGCACATATTAAAAGAAATAAAGGGTGAGACAGACTCCAATACAAAAATTAAAGGGGAATTTAACACATCATGTTCAGCAATGAACAGATCGTATAGGCAGAAAATCAAGATAAAAACAGTTAATTTGAAATGTATCTTAGTCCAAACAGACCAAATTGACATCTACATACCTATCTGTCCAAAAACTGCAGACTACATTTTATTTTAATTGGAACTTAGAACTTTCTGCATGATAGACCCCATGACATATAAACCACAAAGGCTCAACAAATTTTAAAAAATGGAAATCATTGAATATCTTTTCCCAGCACAAGGCAATAAAACTAGAATAACAATAACAAATATACACATTTTATATTATTTTGTTAAAAATTTATATGCTTGTTCAAAAATAAATTTTTCAATTAAAAAAAACTATCAAAACTATATATGGAAGTTAAACAACTTGCCTTTGAACAACCTCTGCCAGGCAGAGAAAGTCAAGTACTACATGATGACACTCGTGTGCAAATAAAAAACCTTGCTACCATATAAATTCACAGCAGAAGTAGTAGTTACCAGTTGCTGGAGGAGGGGGTCATGGGACTGGGTGGAGAATGGACAGAAGTAAGAAGTTCTTGTGTTCTATTGCATAGTTGGGCAACAATAATTTACTGAACTTTTTAAAAAACACAAGACATTCTTGTGAGTAACTTTACCATAAGCAAATGATAAATGATTGAAGAGATAGATATGTTTATCCTGATTTAGATACTATACAATGTATGCATAGAATCATGGAGATCGTTTATCCTGATTTATGCAGTACTCAATGTATGCATTACATTGCACAGCATTAATTTGTATAATTTTATATTTATATTACTGTTACCAAATTATGTTTAATTAATAACATTAAAAACCTTGATTTTTTTTTAAATTTTTGTGTGGTGTGTGTGTGATACTGGGGATTAACCCAGGGTTTCCTACATTCCCACTCTTTTTTTTTGTTTTGTTTTGTTTTTTTTCTGTGACAAGGTCTCACAAAGTGTCAGAGGCTGGCCTCAAACTTAGGATCCTTCTTCCTCTACCTCTTGCGTCACTAGAAATACTGGTGTCTGTGCTCCAGCACCTGGCTTTGAAACCTGTTATTGTAAAGGAAGAAGATGTTGCTTCTCACTCTCCTGTCACCATATGTCAATTGCTAGGTACCTGATCTGGGGTGTACCAGTTGATGATACACCAATACCTCACAGTGATCAGGAATAGAAAGCATTTCTTTTGTAGCAGGAATTGAGTTCAAGAGGATTTAATTACTGAACCACATCCCCAACTCCAGCCTATTTTTATTTATTTTATAAATTTTGAGACAGGGTCTTGCTAATTTGTGTAGGACCTAAGTTGCTGAGGTTGGCTTTGAACTTATGATTCTCCAGCCTCAGCCTCTCAAGCTGCTGGGATTACAGACATGTTCCATCATGTCCGCCAATGCTTTTAATTTATCAATTTGAATTGCATCAATGCCAGACTATTTTGTTGATGATGCAGGTCACCTTTAAAAGCTATTAAAATATCACTACAGGAAATGCACATATGGAACCACAGTTATAATTTTGGGCACTTTACTTTGTTTTGCATTTTTCATTATCTTATGAGGTATCAAGTACTCAGTCTTATCTGAAAAGTCACAAGTGAGATGTTGATATTTGTCAGGAATAGGAAATTATGCAATGAGCTATGTTATCTTAATATAAATCAGTGTGTGATATTCCAGTATGTGTGCATGAAGCTGGTATACAGTTTGATACTGGGTATATTCTTATTTACAAATATCTGACAGTACTGCCAAAATAATTTTTTGAAGATATTTTTTAGTCATCTTATTTGTAGATTTGAATCTTTTAGTACATGTGTTAATATTTATAACCTTCATATATTTATATATTTATCTCCAAAGTCATGCATGTAATGCTATATATGAAGAAAACATGTACACATATAATGAAAGCAGTGTTTACTGCTTTTTTTTTCTTTTCTTTCTTTTCTTTTTGAACAACCATACAAGTTTTTAACAAAATAATATAAAATGTGTATATATTCCTGATATTGCAATTACCCCCAGGAGTGCCCCCCCCCCAATTACCCTCCCTTATCCCGCCCTTCCCCTTCCCACTATATCTCTAAAAAAAAAAGTATTAGGTTGTAAAACATTACATCTTATCTGGATTTAACACATGCTAATAGACCAACTTTCTCACTGTCCAGGGTCTAGTCCCCACCTCCACAGATGAGTGGAGACAATCCACCCTTAGATCTCTGGGTTAGGCTGATTTTACTCAGCATGATCTCTTCCCTATTTAGCGTATCTCTGTCTACTGCTTTTTAATCTGTTGTATCCATTTCAATGACTTCTAAAGTGTCAAAAATTTTGCATTACCGCTGATATGCTTAAACTTATAATACTTAAAAGTATTATAGGTCAAGATATTCCTAAATTAAACAGTCACTTCAATTACAACCCGTTATATGAACAACCAAATAATATATTTATGATTATACTATTTAAAGCTATTATTTATCACATTAACCTTTTTTTCATTTTTCAAAGAGGAGCACATTTGTTTCTGTGCTTTCCATAGAAAAATGATGATAACAATCACATTAAAATATGTATGTTGAAAATTATCTTAAGGTTATATATTACAGTTTTCTAGACTACATTTCTATGATATAATGCCATCTTCTGATTGATGGACTGGTAGATTGTTTAATACAGAGATGACTGAAAATATTTTTCTCAAGATACATCCTTACTGTACTGAAACTCAGAAGAATATATTTCCCACAATGTCATTGATGTCATTTTAGCTCTCATATCTACTGTCATATTTATATCACTTTCAATGTAGGCCATGGAAGAAGTGCAGGTAAAATGTAAAAATCTGAGATTTGTCCAAAATGGGTTAACTGATGTGGAACGTATTCTTGTTAAATTTTACACATTATTAGAAAAATATGGAAAGTAAAAATGGAATAATAAATCTATTAATAACAATAGAATTGAAGCAAGGAAATTAAAAATGTTAAGGGTTAGTTTAATGATAAGGAAATTTATTTGCTTAAATACATTAAAAGTAAGGAGCTTGGGAAGTTTATGACTAACATGTCAAGTAATTAATATAACTTTTATGTGCAGTCATCTAATATATTGGAACATAGTCCTAAATTTTCAAGGGAAGTAAATATCAGCAATCCAAGCTTGATTTTCACATATTTTTTAACAAGGCAGAATTTTATTTCTCTTTCAATCAAACACTCAGGCTTTAGCAATCTAGGTGTTATATGGGTTCTGCAGTGCTGCAGACACAGATGTGTTTTCCATGTTGCTCTAACTTCCCCCAGCTTACACCCATATCCACCTGCTTGAAGTATTTTAACCATCAAGATCATCCGTTCTACTGTCAATCATTCAGGAAGGGGCAAAAGGGAGTAGAAACATGGTTGGGTAGCCTGCTCACCTTCTGTTGGCTGCAGCTTTGTTACACAGCCATTCTAGGAGTGAGGAAGAATAGGGATTACCTGTATTCTGGGTGGCCAAGTACTCAGATAAAATTTGCAAATTCAATTGATAAAAGAAGAAAGGGAGAACAGATATAAAGTTAATAGTTAAGCTAGAGAGTGTCTGATGATCACACTGATAGATATCTGAGATGAGTGAGCTAGCACAGATTTAGGGGAACATGATGATTTTGATGTTCATATCTTATAATTTAACAGTCTAAGGTGATATTATACTGTGGTATTGATTTACATTTCTCTGATGATTTGCAATGCTACTTTTCATATATTTTGATGATATTACATTACTAAGGATAATTTTCATAGATTGTTTATTGGTCACAACATTTCATTACATTCTTACTGAATATTTTCTTCTAATCCTCATGAAAATATGAATGCCTATTAATTACAAGTTGACACAGAAATATGGACTTAAACACTCATTAATGACTATGGTGATGGTAATTTTATGTGTCAACTTGGTTGTATTGAGGGATGCTCTGCTGAAAAAAAATATGTTCAGGTATACCATGAGGGTGCTTCTGTAAGACATTGGCCTTTGAATTGGTAGACTGAATAATAAATATCTGACCTGACAAAGGAGACAAGCAAAATCTTCTTCATTTAGGGTCTGAAAAGAACAAAGGTAAAAGGTAAGCAAATTATTCCTCCTTGAGCTGACACATCCATATTCTTTGGTCTTCATAGTTCATAGTTTCTGAAACTCAGGCCTCCACCCTGTCACTCAGACCAGCAACACCCCGTTCTGCCCATCCCTAGTTATTAGGCTTCCAGACAAAGGGAGTTGCACTATTGGATCCTCTGGTTTTCCGAATCCAACTGAATTATATACCAATAATTTCCCTGGTTCTTCATCTTGAAAATATCATGTTGGCTAGTCTCAGTCTTCACAATTGTGTGAGCTATTAATATATTTTTCCCACATTGGTTATATTTCATGGGAGGACTCTAAATAATAAAGATTTTGTTACTAAGAGAGATGCTAGAAGAGAATTTTAAGAATGTGTTTTCTGATTTGTCACTGAATTTTCTGAAATTGCCTTTCTCATTTGACTCAATTGAAATGAACATTTTCAGTATTAAAAAGAGTTCTGATAGTCCATGGAATATATAAATATGCAAATGCATCCTATAAATAATCCTAATCAACCACTTATTAGAAGCAGAAACAAGTAATTCTACAGATAATTTTGATCATTTTTGGAAAGCCTAGACACATAGTTGCCATTGTTTGGCAGTTTCTAATATTGTTAGACATAAAAGGATGGGTTCAGAGATTAAATCACCAGTTATAGGATGTACATAGGACTCAATGTCTAACTGCACCCTGAAGGATAGCCTTATCTCATGCACAATCTGGACTAAAATCACTGAATTTCCAATGCAAGAATATAGCATGCACTTGGCTGAATAAAAAGGTCCCATAAATTTTCAAGTCCTTTGTTTTCTCCTGTTAAAGTAAATGCGTTAATTGGGAAAGAATTAAATTCTGTAAAATGGGATGTGAAGATGTAAGAAGAAAGTAATAAAAGTGGATATTGAGCTTCAAAGAGTTGAAGGCTATTTTTGCTAGTGGAAGAAGTCAGCTGAGAACTAGTGGAAGCAGCCTTCCCGCCCACAATGGAACTGGAACCTCTACTCCTAGCAAAGGTGTTTTCCAAAGTCTTAGTGATGACTTTACCCTCTTCCGCAGAGGTATCTTCCTTTCCACCTTTATTTCAGAAGACTCATCCTGCATTGTTAAAGACAATGGAATAGTTTCTCCAAAGCAAATTACCTTGCATGACAATGCACTTTCTTTAAGACTCATCCAATCTACTTTCGCTTCCAAAAGTGTGAATAGACTCAAGTCTTTGCTGTTCACTAACTGTGAGATAAAAGTGCTAAATATTGCTTACCTAGAATGCATGATGCCTTGAATTTGATCCCCAACACTACAAAGTAAAAAATAAAAAATAAATAAATAAAAATATGGCTGATTAAGATGAGTGCTATTCCAAAATAACTGTTTGAAATTTCAAATATATACAAATAGAAACATGGAGACCATATTTGGAAATGTATGTTAAAACATTAGTATAGTGAGGGAAGGAACACAATGTTGAACTACAGTAGTTTCTTTAAACACTAATCTGAATTTAGTGTTGCAAATCTGGAAGATATAAAGTATTTCAATGGTTGAGTTGGCTGCCTTAAACAGAGATTAAAGTATACCTACCTTTACCAAGCTAGAAATGCCTAATCTCCACCAGTTTAATATGGAGGAAAGGGATTCAAAGGAATAAGGAAATTGGATTCTTAGACTGTGTTCCTTATTTAAGAAATGCTCATCTTCAGTGGGAGGTTCTAGAAAACATTGATGTCACCAATACTTTGAAAAATAAATTTGTAAGGAGAGCCCAAACATCCTTGTTGAGCTCAATGATCACTCTGCTATTTTTGGCCAGAACATACAGTAAGAATTTCAGACCCTTTGTTGTAAAACCTAAAAGGAAGGACCATTAAAGGATGCTAGGGTGGCAGAGGTCAAGTGGCTGCACTCATTATCTGAGGGCTTTCTGAGCATTTGTCATATTTGAATGTGTGCCTCCAAAGTTTGTGTGTTCTAATATTAATCCTCAAATTCATGTTAGTGGTACTTTGAGAAAATGTTTGGGAAGCATGAGGTGTATTAGTGTTCTCCAGAGAAATAGAACCAATACAAATATGGATTTATTCAATTGGCTCATATGACCACACTCTGAAGAGTCCCACAATGGTTGCCTGTGGACTGTGAAGCCAAGAAAATTGGTAGCAAACAAATCCAAGTAGTCAGAAACTTCAAAATAAAAGCAAGGAGGAGTCCAGTGATCGAACCCAATCTGCAGCTGAAGCCCTGAATGCTTTCTGAAATCCAGTGATGTAAATGTGTATTTAAAAGCTGAAGAATTAGAGTCTAACATTCCATCATTACTCAAGTATGGTTAAATAGGTAAGAATTTTCCTGTTCTTCTGTATTTTCATTTTATTTCATCTGTGACTCTAGATTCTTTGATGGTGCCACCTACATTCAACTTACTGACCCACATTCCAATCTTCTCTGGAAACACCCTCACAGATATAGCCAGAACAAGGCTTTATTAATTTTCTAGGAAAACCTCAACCAGTCAAATTGACAACTAAAATTAGTCATTCCGTAAGCATAGTATAAGTTCATGAGTGTGGAGTGTCCCGTTATGGCATTAGTGGCTTTATAGGAAGAGGAAGAAAACTAGCACAATTTCATTGTCTTGTCTAGTGGAACCATCAGGCACATTATTATACATCAAAATACCTTACATGTTCTAAACAGATGCTAGCCCTATTCTCTTAGGATTTCCAGTGCCAGAATTGTGAGCCAAATATCTGTGGAATGGGTTAAATTAGAGGCTGGAATAGTTTTGAAGTGAATTCTGGAAAAGTCTACATTGCCATAATTGGAGGATTAAGGAAAATTCTGGCAACAGCCTTGCCTAAGGAATTACTGGTGAAAATCTGGAACTTCTAGAGTCTATCTAAGTGATCACATCCAGAATGATGATGAAAATATGCACTCCCAAAAGAAACTGATCAACAAACTTTGAAAATTATAATAAAGATCATCTTTATTATAAAGTAGTAAAGAACTTGACTGCATTGTGAATATGGTTTAGCGTATTATAAACTGCAGAATAAGGAACAATGAACTAAGGTATCTGGAGGGAAAAGTGGCTAAGCAGAAAACTGGAAACTGGTTATTTAGACTTTTGCGTGGCTACTTTAAATTGGTTTAAGGGAAATGAGAAAACAAAGATAATTTAAACCAAAAATGAAAATAAACATATGGACTGGACACATTTGGAAAATTTTAAATTTGTCCATGTGGTAGATAATGAAAGATCATTTCATGAGAAACCAAGGATGTAATGCAGATGTTGCTTGCTGGTGATGTTTAATTTTTAGGAAAGAGGGACAGTGAGAGAGACAGAGAGAAAGAAGAAATTTTTATTTAATTTTTAATGTGACTTTCGTTGCTCCAAAACTTTGTTGTGTACATGGTGCTGGGGTTCAAACCCGCATACTCACACATGCCAGGCAAGAGCCATAACCCTGGGCCACTGCTCCAGCCCATAGTGATATTAGTATGAATAAAAGAAATCATCAAGATAATGAAGAATGATCCGAAGGGTTGCTTCAAGGCTACCAATTTCATCATAGACCGAGAGATCTATCAGGACAAATGATTTAGGAGGATGGGTGAGGAGATTCTCCATTCTTTCACTTCCCTGTACCACCCTGAATCTCTCTTCCATGAATTCCAATATAGCTGCTCCAACTGTTGTTCAGGTGGCCCCACGTATGACTCATCTCTGCTCCAGTAACTATAAAACTTGGTTGCTTCCAAGAGGTGTTAATTCTGAAACCCTGAATCATACCAGATCTTGACTTAATATTGTTTCTCTTATTGAATTTTGGAGCTACTTTACTGGATTTTATCTTTTGGAATGTGTGCCATTTCTATGTCAGTCCTAACATTGAATTTTGAAATAGATTGTTTGATTCATCACAGCTCATGACTGGAGTAATCTTGTCTCAGGATGGTTTATGCCTTAAAATTACCTGATTCAGCTAAGACTCTGAACTTTGAACTTTTGATTTGATGCGAAAATGAGTTAACACTGAAATACTAAGGTGGACAAAAATGTATTTTTCATGTGAAAAAATATGAAATTGGGGGCCAGTGATGAAAATTCTGTTATTTTTATATATCTCCAAACATTCATGAATTGGAATTTTAATTTCCAATCTCACATATCAGTGATCTTTGGAGATGAGGATTTCGTAGGATTAGATGAGAATATGAGACTGGAGCCTCCATGATGGCACTACTGGTTTTAAAAGCAGAGGAAGGGAGGCCCAATATTACCCTTGTTTTCTCTCACCACATTCTGCCTTCCAGTATGTTGTGATGGCTTAGGTAGATCCGTAGATTCATAACAGAATTCAAGAAGAAAGCATGTTAGACCTTCTGGTCTCCAGAACTAGCAGACAAGCTTCCATTTTTTAAAATGAATTTTATCATCTCATGTATCTTGTTACAACAACAGAAAATGCAATTACTAAAATGGAATGCAAAATGAAAGTAGCAGCCGGGATAAACTGACTCACACAGCACTGTGGTTTCTCATGGGCTTCCTACAAGCAAACTAAATGAAGTCTATTATATTCAGACTTTATTTGTATAGGCAGAAAGCTGCCAGGCCAAATGAACAAGTCTTAACTCAAAAAATAAAACAGGAGTTACTGTCTTTCAGTTGATTCCCAAGCATAATAAAATTTACAAAGAATCTCATGAATGAAGGGAAAGATGAGTGCCCTCATGAAAGGACCATGGTACAATATCCCAAATCTATACTTTTTATTTTTTACCAGTTTTTTTGAAAGGGAAGCTTTGGTTTTCAGCAGGGAGTACTATGCATTCAGGATAAAGCAAACAGGAAGACATTTTGCGAACTACTGAACGTTATTTGTAAACAGACTTTGACTTCATGAAATCATAACCACCACTATAGTCCTCTAATCAAAGATCACTGGAGTTTAGCTCAGGTTCATCTCCAAGTAGTTCCATTCAGATCTCAAGCCCATCCTGTGGTTATTTCCTCAGGTTCCGAATACACAGTTGGAAAAATATATATAACAATTTTCAGAATGCCCTTGTTGGTTTCTTAACCTGTGTGAGAGCTGTTATTATTGTGAAGGCTAAGTGAATGCCATTAAAACTGCCTCTACCTAAGAAAATGTAAGACAAATGAAATATCACAGAAAAAGAAAGACAACAGCTGGAGTGGTGGCTCAGCGGTTATGGCATTTGCCTCGCATAGGCGAGGATGCGAGTTCAAACCCCAACACCAGGTACACAATGCAGTGTTGGAGAAATGAAAGCCACATGAAAAACTAAATAAAAATTAACTCATTTTCTCTCTCACTAAAACAATAAGGGCAACAGAAGTTAATTTCTCCATCAAGACCTTGAAAGATGCCAGGATGGCTAATCCATCTATATTACCATTAAATTATTGCTTATTCTGTGCAGAAGAAAAAAAAAGAGGTTGGAGAATGATAGTGGGTTATCTTAAGCTTAATCAAGTGGTGACTCCAATTGTAGCTGCACTGACAGATGTGATTTCATTTCTTGAGTAAATTACCACATCCCCTGATACTGAGCTACTGATGTGAAAAATTATTTTCCTACATACTTGTTCATAAAGCCCACTGGAAGCAGCTTGATTTTAGCTGGTAAAGTCAATGAACATTGTTTAGGTTTTTACCTCAGGGTTATATCAACTCTCCATCCATATGTCATAATTAATTTTGGAGTGAACTTGCTCAAAATATTTGCCTTCTACAAAATATTACATTGGTTCATTATTTTGATGGTTGGTATGAAGGTATTAAAATGATGGGACCATGGGGTGAGAAGTAGCAGCTACACTAGATTAATTAGTAAGAGATTTATTGCATGTGAGAAGGTAGTCTTCTGCCTCAGTGATCTTCAAAGGTTTTCTGCCTCAGTGAGATTTAGGGGCATTTAGAAGTATCCTTTGTTAGGTGAAAATAACTTGTTGCGTCTGTCTTCTCTTCCAATCAAGAAAAGGGCACATTTCCCAATGAGCCTATCTGGGTTTTGGAGGCAACATATATTTCTCATTTGTGTGTGTTACTCCATTCCATGCAGTGAGTGACTCAAAATAATAACAACAACAAAAACCTTGGTAGTTCTGAGTAAAGCCCATAACAGGAGAGGTTCCAAAACATGTCCAGGCTGCCGTGCAAGCTATTCTGCCACTTACACCGCACAGTATCATAGATACAGTGGCGCTTAAAGTGCCAAAGAGGTAGCCAGGAGTATCTTTTATAGGTTTCTGTTGTTCCCTTACTCATGAATTGGTAAGTCTTGTTATCCACATAATTGACTACTCTTCAAGAGAGAGTTCTTGGCCTGCTATTACACCTTAGGAGAAACTTAAATCTTGATCATGGTTCACAAAATGACCACATAACCTGGACTGCCCTTCCTAAACTGGGCACGATCTTATCCACAGGTCATAGAGTTTTATTCATAATTCCATCATCAACTCAAAACTGTATTAACAAGTGATTTACAATTAGTTGAGCTCAAGTACATCCTGAGGGTACACGTAAACTACTTAAAGAGGACAAAATGCTCATGATTGCCATTTCTGCTGCACCACCTTCTGCAGCTCAGCCAGACATTTTGCTTCATGAGGTTTTACCATCAATTAATTTACAGAGGAGGGAAAACACAGGTCAGGCTTTGTTACATGATAGGCAGACTCCAACCAAAAGTCACATCACTAGCTTAATTCTCATTTTGGTTATCTCAGAGGGAAAATGGAGAAGATAAAGTGTCAGTGAGTGAATATAGTTGTCACTTCATTTGGAAGGTGAAATAACCAAATGTGGGGTTGTAAATTGATTCAGGCATTGCAGCAAACGGTTTGGCTGTATATTCAGGGATGTGGAATGAACATGATAGGAAATCAGATGACAAACTAAGTAGGAGAATAAGTAAGTAAATAGACCTCACCAAATGGGCAAATATTTGTCAACCAATCTGGTAAAGAATCATGACTAGCTAAGGTGCTTGCTGAAGCCACTGCAGAATGTATAGCAGAAGGTAAGTTATAAATACCAGGTATGAACAGGTGATTCATTACAGAAATGAGGACTAGAATTGCCATAGATATTTTTTATTATAATAAGGATATGATATGCATACATACATATCATAAATTTTTACATAAAATGATATAGAAATGTCCTTTTTACCTGTCTTTTCCCCTTATCATGTAAATATATATGTATTGACTTTATATCAGAATTTAAGTATTTTAATATCATATAATCATTTTTAACTTATGTGATATCATGAGAAAAGTAAACATCACTAAAGAATATCACCTCTCCTTCTGATACAAATGATTGCCTTTCAGTAGAATGCATGATACACATGTCTATTTAGGAGGAATTTTTACCGTAACTTGGGTACTAAGTACGGTTTAAAAAGTGCTTCGCTGACAATGAGTGATTATGATAGTTAATTTAGTGTGTCAAATTGTTTGGGTTAAAGGATGCCCAGGTAGCTGGTGAAATATCATTTCTGGTTCCATTTAAAAGGAAGTTTCTGTTAGAGATTATTATAAATCCATAGACTGAGTAAAGAAGAGACTGAATAGATTATCTGTTATCATTATTGTGGGAAGTTATACAATCCATTCAAAGTCTGGATAGAACAAAAGATGAAAAATGGAAAACTTCTCTCTCTCTTTCTCTCTCTCTTTCTTTAGTGAATTTGTGACTTCTATCTTCTCTGCCCTCAGACGTTCTGGTACATTGCTTTGGAGCCTTCATTCTTATTCTTTCAGACAGAGATCAAATCAGAACACCAGGGCTCTTGGTAATTCAGCTTGGAGAGAATCCAGAGAATGGGACATTGAAGTTTTCACAATTTCAGTAGTCAACTTCCATAAATTTTTTTTCTCCCGCCTTCTCCTTCTGTATGTTTAAAGATAAATCTATCTATATACAGACTTACACATCATAAAGCAAATATGTATTCATACAATTTATGTGCAATTTTACATATATAAACATATATACAGCCATAATTAATATATACATGCATTTTCTCTTGGTTGTCTCTGGAGACCCTCTACCAATACAAATATTCAACCTGAAATCTAGCAATTGTTTTCTACTTACATCTAATGTTTAAATTCTGCCTTCTTTACAAAACATAAATAATGCAGAGTTGTCAGTAATGCTATTCTTTCTCATTCACAACATTTTGATAGTTATTTGTCAAACATAACATGTTCCTATTTCATAATTTACTTTGATATAATGGTTACAGAAGCATTATGCTTAAAATGTGATTAAAAGGGATTTTAAAAAGAATAAATAAAAAGTTATCTCTTGGAATAAATATTTACTATCTTAGTATAGCCTATATATTACTACATGGATATGATACTACATCAAATACATGATATATTTTCTTTTAGAATTCAAAGATGTAGCAATTTTCTGAATAGATGTTCTCAAAATGAATTATTATATACTTCTCTGTATGTTGTATTATTATGGATATAAAGTTGTAAAATAATCAATACTGAATCAAGGAGACAAAAAATAACAATGTTAAATGAATTATGATATTTGAATGTAATGGAAAGGTAGAAAATTTTAAAGGTCATAACATTAAAAAAAAAGAGAATGTATCTAAGTAAGTTATTAATAAATGGCATTACCACACAAACAAATGCAGCACAAAGGGACTAAAACAGGTTTAAACTAATAAAAACTAGATTGTGTGTGTGTGTGTGTGTGTGTGTGTTTGTCTGTGTGTTTACAACATTGTTATAATAAAAAAAGTTATTGAAAATAGCTAGAGAAGAAATTATAACCTATTGGTAAACTTTTAAGATAAATCAGTAGGAAGATTTACCCTTTAAAAATAACACTCAGCTATTACAAAGGAATGAAATTATGGCATTTGCAGGCAAATTAATGGAAATGGAGAATATAATGTTTAGTGAAATTAGTCAAACTCAGAAATCCAAAGGTCCAATGTTTTTTCTTGTAGATCATTTTGCTGTTTTACAAGAGGTTTGTTTCACCAATCCCAGGTTGAATTTTGTTCCTTAATGTAGCAATGTTGAATGGGACAGGCTCTTAGAGGTATGTGAATCAAGAGGGCTCTGACATCATAGAATGATTTGGTTAGTTGTCACGAGACTCTGGAGTTCTTGCTCTCACATGTCTGAATTAGTTACCATTAGAATAGATTGTTACACAGGCTGTCCCCTGTGTTTCATTTTATCAGCATACTCCTGCTTAGCCCTTCTGTTTTTCCTGTATGCAAAATGCCACTTCAATGCAGGCATATAATGAGTAATGGTGAAAGCAGTGTAATAAGAATTTCCATCAATTCAAACATTAATCACCTTTGTGTTTGGGGGGTTTCAGATTTTAATCCAATCATTTTGAAATATATATTGGTTATTTTACCAATAGTGACCGTAGTGTGTTAAAGAATCAGCAGAAACGTATTCTCCACTCAGTGTTTTGGTGCACCTTCTTGAGCTTCATTATGTCCCTCCTTCCCTCACTCCTTCCCAGTATCTAGGGACTATTCCATTTTATTCTTCTATGCAACTTACTTATTAGTTCCCACAAATAAGTAAGAAAATGTGACATTTATCTTTCTGTATCTAACACATTGCACTTAACATAATAAATTACAGTTCCATTCATGTACTTTAAATGACCATTTTTAATTTTTTATGGCTGAATAATATACCATATTTTTTAATCCATTCCTCCACTGAAGGGAATCTAGGTTGATACAATATTTTAGCCATTGTTCAGTGAATAAGTGGATAATTAAAATATCATATGTATATTCTTTATAAATTACCCAGCCAATAAAATTCATTTAGAGCAAAAGATTGGATTATAGCATTAGATTTCTTTTAGTGTTCTGAATAATGTTTACTTGTATTGCTCTGTATATGGTGTTTTTCTTATATTATATTTTACTATTAATGAGTTTAATGCTAATTTATTCACAAATTACAATATTTTCTTTGTGGATTTTTATTTGTGTCTTAAAAATCTTTACCCTAATTTAAGTTATTATTCAATGTTTTTCTATATGTTTAATATTTTTCTAATATTTTGAAAAACTAGAAGCTCTAACTTGTTGCATGTATTGTGAACTAGAAACCTGTAATTTTCTGATTAAATTATCTTAGAATTATTTACAACTATCTATTCAAATACAAATTATGTAATTTTTAATATATTATATTCTGGGACTGTCTGTAATTTATCATTATTCCTGTTTTGCTATTTACCTGATTAACTATTATAAATTTTCAGAAAATCTTGTGCTATTTAGCTATTTATGCCTTCTTATAACTGAAAACTTATTACCTTATCTGGTAATACATCACTCTATTTTTTAACTTCAAATCAATTGCGTTTATACCAACTATATGATAAAATATAACAAATCAATAAAACATTATTTTCTTGTTTTAAGAGTGAATTATAGTTATACATATTGTTGGAGTGCCATGTGATACAATCATACAAACATTGAATATAATTTAATCCATTTCAGTTGCCATTTAAGGAATATTTGGGAGGAGAAAATAAACACCAGCAGAGTCAGTAAATCGTTATATTCAAATTGAAGTGTGCAAGTTATTTTTCAATATGTTTTTCAGGAAAATATAAACATAGCCTTATGTGATGTTATTTAAGGGTAAAGCATTGCTTTTTGAGAACCACCAAGCTAAAACATATATTCAACAACATATATTGTCACATATCCTGGATAGAGAATTTCTGTATGTACACAACTTTTACTTTAATCAGTAGCTGACCTCATGACACCAATTAAATTCACAGTTTAGCAAGGACGATAAAGGGTCTATATCCTTGAGTGACTTATGCTGATTCAGCAGGCAAGACATTATGAGAATCACATGAATTATAATATTTATGATATATATGATAAGTAGATATCACAATTGCTATGAGTATGGAAGAAAGAGGAGCAGGGATATTCTCAATGTTTGGAAGTGACATTTAATTCATAATCTAAAACCTGTTACAAAATAAAATATTAATATGATTAGACTGTAATTGTTTTTTAAAGAGAGAGGGACAGTGAGAAGAGAGAAAGAGAAAATCAATTTTTATTTAGTTTTTGATGTGGCTTTCATTGCTTTGAGACCTTGCTGTGTATGTGGTGCTGGGGTTTGAACCCACGAACTTACACAGGCCAGGCAAGCACCATAACCACAGAGTCACCACTCCAGCCCCTAACTGTCACTTTAAAAGTAGATAATGTGTCAGGTGCTATGGTGCATATCTGTAATCTTTGTGAATCAGGAGGCTGAGGCAGGAGGATGACAAGTTCCTGGACATCTTCTGTAATTAAGCTGAGACCCGCAGTCAAATAGTGCATGTCTTACTTCTCAGTTAATAAGCAGGGGAAATTTTTTTATTTCTTTTCTTTACATTTTCTGTGCCATGAATATAAATAGAAGAGCAGGATTTAGAAAAACTCCCATAGTTTTGTGTTTTAGTTCTCACAATTCATAAACATGATTTAAAAAATTTTAATATATTTTCAAATCATTTAAAGAGAAGTACTATCAAATAAAACTAATTTTATTTTTTATTAACATATCCAATGAAGGGGACTTTATTGAAATCTCAGAGCTATGGCTGAAGCAGAAGGTCATGCTGGGGGGAAGGAGTAGCTCTCAGCAAACTATATTTATCTTCTTGGAGCAGAAACGGTTAGTGTGGAGCAACGTCTTGAGGCACCTGATGGCATGGAATGCAGGTGCCCATTGGACTTTTGTTAGGTCATCTTGACCCGGATGTGCTCATGGGGGAGCTGGCAGAGGTAAGGCTCCATGATTCTCCCTTGCAGAAGAGGTGGACTCTTTCTGGATATTGTAGTCTGAGGGAGTTCAGTCATTCTCCAACTGTTAACTGAAAATAATCTTACTCTTCCTGTCAGAGGGATGCTCTCTTCACTTGGATTTTGACTTTTACATTCTGTATGGTGTCACATATGCATGGTCTTGCCCAGCAGTGTCTTCACAGAGATCTTCATCCATGCATCTGCAGCTTGGCAGACAAGTTGAGAAGAGAAAGTTCAAATAAGATCATATGAGAGAAGATTTGGACTTAAGTATAACTCAATTTAAAAGTCAAAGACTACATAAAATCTAGAAAGTTTTACATATTATTAACATATACACACAACGAAGATTATCAGCTAATATATTAGAAAGTATAAGTTCTTGTAAGATGATAATAAAAGTATAATCCTAATAAAGTTAGAAAATGTATCATATTTCCTTAGGAAGTCATTGCAATTTATTGCTAGTCCATGTTGAATAAATAACTGATGTTTGAAAAAATTTGATTTGAACTTTTACACAACTTAATACTGAGACTCTGCAAAAATCATTAACTCTCACAGTATCTTACTACCAATTTGTATCCTATTCTACAAAATAAATGAACAGCTCTGTGTATCCAAATTTCTTATAAAAATCTGTGACACTCTTGCCCCCATGGAACCGCACACATGTCTTTTTTCTACATGATCATGGGCAAGGTGGGAGTGCAGTAATCACCCTTCTAAGGCTGAAAACTTCCCAGGCAAAACGTCTGCAAGGACACGTTTGGCTTTAGTTGAGATGGTGGGAAAGCTGAGCCTCTTACTCCATGTGCTACTTTGTGCTGTATCTCCAACTGATCTGTTATCCTCATTTCTTCCCATGTTCTCATGCATCTCACTGAGCCCAGAAAGTCACCTGGCCAACTACAGATTGAAGAATCAGAGACTGACACTTCCTCTAGTTAGAAGAAGTGCTGAAATCACATTTCAAATGAACAGGTATAAAAATAGCATGATTGCTGTTCACCCGTGAGTGGCCCCTGGCCTTGAATTATTCACATTCTTTATTCTAGTGGACATTGTTGTCTGTCCTCTAGATCTTTCTTCTAAAAATCTTCCCCACTACCTGTAAGAAAATTTTCTTCAAAAAGCTAAAATCTTAACCTCTTTTTTAGGAAGTGTCCTTATAGTAAGGGAGTTGCCTACTCGAATATATCTGCTCTTTTCTGGTAAAGGCAACAATTATCTGGTAATACTGGGTTTTAAGATTTGACCTCTTTTTGACATTCTGGCTCAACTTTGAAGGTCCATGTTTGTTCCAGGACTGTCTGTAATTTGAAGGATTTGTTATAATTTTATTAGAATTCAGATTCTCCTCTGCCTGAAGAGGCTTCCATCACAATCTCAGTGGTTTCTTTCTGATAATTTTCTTCAGTAAACAGCATGCAAACAATTTATTTTTAAAATACTTGTGTTATGGGATTATGTGTCATACAGGGGTTCATTCTGACATAATCTTACATTCATGAAATGTAATTTGATCCATTTCAGTCCCATAGCTCCTCTTTCCCTCCTTCCCACTGCTTTCTTTCCTCCACTCTACAGGTCTTCTTTCTATTTATTCATTTTTAAATTGGTGTTTAAAGATATATATAAAGGTGAAATTCACTGTGGTATATTCATGTGTGTATGAGGCATAATTTAGCCAAGTAAATTCTGCAGTTCCTCCCTTTTCCTGTCATTTCTCCTTTTCCCTCTATCATTTCCTCTACACCAGTGATCTCCCTTCTGTTTTCTTGCAGTCTCTCTCTCTTTTCCCCTTAGTTTTGCTCAGGTTTCCACATGAAAGAAAGACTCTCTCTTAATTTTTCAGTTCTGACTTATTTCACTTAGCATGATGCTCCCCAGTTCCAGCCATTTGCCCACAAATGGCACAATTTAATTTTTCTTTAAGGCTGAGTAAAACTCAATTGTGTATGCTTACCACATTTTCTTTAACCATTCCTCTATTGATGGGCATCTATGTTAGGTCCATGACTTGGCTGTTGGGCATTTTGCTCCTGTAAACATTGATGTGGTTGTGTCACTATAGCATGCTGATTTTAGTTCTTTCAGATAAACACTAAGGAGTGGGATAGATGGGTCATATGGTCATTTCATGACTAGTCTTTTGAGGAATCTTCACATTGATTTCAAAAGTGGTTGTACCAATTTGAAGTTCTACAAACAAAGCATGAGTGTACATTTTTCCACACACCTTCATCAGCATTTATTATTTGTATTCTTGATGATTGCCACTATGATTGAAGTGAGATGAAATCTCAATGTAGTTTTAATTTTCATTTCCCTTATTGCTGGGGGTGTTGAACACAGTTTAATTTATCTGTTAGCCACTTGAATTTCTTCTTCTGAGAAATTTCTGTATAGCTCAGTTGCCCATTTATTCATTAGGCTTTTTGTTTATATGATTAGGTTTTTTGATGTTGCTGTGGACTTTGATGTTAAGCTTTCTGAGTTCCTAGTATATTAGAAATATTAATCTGCTATTGGAGGAGCAACTGGTAAAAATCACCCATTCTGTAGCTCTCTCTTCATACTCTTAATTACTTATTTTTGCTGTGCAAAAGCTTTTTAATTTGATGTCATCCACTTATTATTTTTTATTTCTTGAGCTTAAGTGGTTTTGTTAAATATAACTCCAGGAATCAGATGTAATTCACTCCCTCATTAAAATTCATTCACCTCATCCCAGTAACTTCATAATATTTTCCATTTAGGACATTGGGCTTGTAATTAATAATTTCGTGAACTTTATCAGGTCCAGGTACAGCTGAAGCTCATTAACTGTAAGTACTTAAGTGCAGTATCCTTTGATTCAACACAAGGAATGAAAAAGACATGTTTACCAAACTCTCATGATTTCAACATGCAAAAGTAGGACGGGAAGTTAGACTCGGACTAAATAATAATCTTTGTTTAAAAATAGACATCTTTGTTTAAAATACAGGAGAAACAGAAGCATTTATGAAATAATTGGGTGTGTGTTATGCTATATTTTATATGTTTCCTATCTATTGTCTTCTGGTTTTTGTCTTTAACCTCAATTAAAATCTTGAATTTGCCTGCTGGTTTATATTCCATAAGAATGTCCCAAGATAGAAATTGGAAATGTTCCATCAAAGTTACTTTCAATGGAAGTCAGGGGATCAGATTTCATTTTGCAATTTAAACAACTCAGTATTATTCTATCCAAGTTGTTTTTACATCCACTCACATAAGTCACCTAAAAACTTAATGAGTTTTCTATGAACAAATTTTTAAGATAGAAAGACAATGAGTTGGGGGGGGGATCAATTTATATTGAGTTTTTTCACATGGATTTCGTTGCTCCAACATTTAGTTGTGTGCACAGGTGCTGGGGTTTGTACTTGTGCGTGCTGGGGAAGCACTGTAACTGCCAAACCACCACTCCAGGCCCTCTATGAAGAATTTTTGAATGTATTCCTTATTCCAAAACCATGTCCATATATTCCAAAAGCCATGTCTATATATTTTCATCAGAATTTATTTTAAGCTTGGATCCCATCCCTAATTTCTATCAGATGATATTCTGTAGATGGTTAAAATAGTGTTCATCTGGTTTATTTTGTCTACCATGATTGAGTGTGTTACAATCTTATGATCTGTAGTATTATGAAGTAGCTTTCCGTTTTGGGAAATTTTGTTGGCTAGAAAGACAAGAGATGAAAAAGATGTATGGAAAATCATACAAGTTCCTTAAAAATGCAGTTCTTTCTTTTGATTAGTTGACTTTTGCAGTAATTTATCCTATTTAGTCAAGAACACCAAGTAACATTTGTAATAAGCACAATTTGTTTCAGGACATGATCAATCTTGCATACTATGGTCAATATTGTTTCAAAACAAAAGTGTTTATTATTTTTCAGATGCTTATAGTTATCTGAGTAATTCTGCTCTGGGCAAGCAGCTAGTTACAAGGTGACAATAGAGCATATCTTTACTTAGGTGAACGGGGCTTCAAATACAATATCAGGGAATGTGGTGCTAGAAATGATCTCCTGGCTCATTCATATGGTGTTTGATGATTCCCAGCAGACAGATATGACAGGTTGCAGTACAAAAGCAAGATTCATACATACAGTTCAATCACAGTTGCTAATGGTGTCACGGTCTATACCAATAACATGGTGAGATGACTCTAACCTCTGAAGGAAGAAAAGGAATGCTCACAGCAAAATTAAGTGTATGGAACAATGGAAGAAACTTTCACAACCTTTTTCACATCTGCCATAATGGGCATATGAAAAAATTCTTCCTCAATAAGATTAAATTTTATATCACTATTAATAAGATTAAATTCCATATCCCTATTAATTAGATTAAATTCCATATCACTATTAATAAGATTAAATTCTACATTCCTAATAATAATATTCACTTTTATCAATCAACAGCTATGAAAGAATGATATGCTTTTCATGAATTGTGTGTTTTAGGAAGTATTGTCATATTCTGCACTCATATTCCTTTTAATGGTTTTATAATCCTTCTTGCATTTAGCCTTGAAACTTTCAAGTTTTCATCGTGTACCTCTGTATTAGTAAGGGTTGTCTAGTGGAACAGAGTCTCCTATATGATATATGTGAGATATAGGATTATAAGAATGGATTTTTTAGTTTGCACACACAGCCGGAGGATGGATAGTCCCACAATGGCCATCTGCGGGCTGGAGAGCCTGAGGAGCCAGTAGGTGTTCAGTCCAGGATGTTGAAGCCTAAGAACCAAAAGGATCAACAATGCTACCCCAGCTTAGGACCAAAGGCCTGGAAACTCCCTGGAGAATTGCTGGGCAGGGCCTGCTTTGGAAGAGTGAAGGAGCTGGGGTTTGGTGTCCTCAGAGGATCACAGAAGCATTCAAAAATCTGTGAAAGAAATGGGGTTTGCATCTGCTGCTGCTTCATTGTTCTTCTTGCTTTTATTCCATCCAAGCCTCTAACCTATTGAACAGCACTGTCCATAATTAGGGTGGGTCTCTTCTTCAGTTAGCTATCCCAAATGCCACACATTCATAGAAATGCCCTCATCAACACACCCAGAAGACCCTTAATCTCAGGCATATCTTAATCCAATCAGGTTGACTATTCAGAATGATCATTATAACCTCATTTAAATATAATTAATTCACTCCTAAATAATGTTGTACTAACTCTATATTATTCCTTTTGCTACCCTTTCCTTTCTATTCCCAATGCAAATGCTGTTCCTCAGGACCTTGCCTCAATACCAAAGCTAACATTAGATTAGATATTCTTTCTTATATTTCTCTCTCAGAAATTTTTCAGATGAAAACCAATTCCTCTTGAATATTAAATATAGCATATTTAATATATGGATGATGAAACACAATAAAGACACAATTAAGAACTAAGCAAATTTTGTTACAAATCAACCTGACATTCAAGGTAACTAAATATCTAACAAAATTTTACTGTTTAACTTTTTTTGTTTTTTTTCTTTGATACATATATAATTTATTTAAATGCCTGTCCTTTTGATATCCTGCTGCTCTTTCCGTATACTTCCAATTTGTTCTCTTCTCATTTCTTCTAGTCCTTAAGAAAAAAAGTTCTCCTCAATAAGATTAAATTCTGTACTCTTAACAATAAAATACCCTTCCATTAATCAGCAGCTATGAGAGTATGAGATAATTATGTACTGTATATTACTATTTGTTTCCAAATGTGAATATCAATTTGTGTCCCACAAATAAATCATTATTTCTGTAAATTAACCTTTTTCAGATTTAAAACGTCCCTTTATATATTTTGCCACTATTATAATTACTATTACCAATAGATGCAAATTATTTCTCCCTGTGATCTTAAAGAATGATTTCAGACTGAACAATTTCAAGAAATGAAATTGAAAGAGCAATTAAAATCCTTCTAAAAAAGAAAATCCCAGGATCTGATGGATTCTCATCTGAGTTGTACCAGATCTTCACAGAAGAACTAACACCTCTTTTTCTTAAGGGAGGGAAAACTTCAAATTTCTTTTTATGAGGCAAGCATAACCCTGACACCAAACTCAGATAAAAATGCATCAAAGAAAAAAAGCTACAAACTTGTATCCCTGATAAGAACAGATGCAAAAACCTTTAATAACATATTAGCAAACCACATTCAAATGCACCTCAAGGGGCTAGAGAGATGGTTTGTTGGTAAAATGCTTGCCTAGCATGCGTGAATACCTGGGTTGGAACCCCATCATTACATACACAAGTAATTGTTGGAAAAACAAAAATTATATAAAAAAATTAAAAAATTGGCTATCTATCTCTATCCCTCTTGCATTCTCTTAAAACACACAACACACACATATACACATCAAAAAATGATACACCACAATAAAGTGCATTTCATTCCAGTGGTGCAAGGTTAGTTCTACAAACTCAAACCAATAAATGTGATTCATCACTTAAATAGAATTAAGGGTAAAAACCACATGATCATCTCAACAGAAGTGCAAAAGGCCTTTGATAAAATCTGACATCCAATTGTGTTAAAAACACTGGTAAAGCTAGGGATCAAAGGAACTTACCTTGACATTATGAAGACCATTTGTGACAAACCCAAAGTCCACATCAAGGCTGCCCACTTTCACCACTCCTATGCAACATAGTCCTTGAAGCATTAACCAGCGATACCAGGAAAGAAAAGGAAACAAAAGGGATACAGACAGGGCAAGAAGAAGTCAAGCTATCTCTATTTGCTAACAATATAACTCTACATCTAGAAGACCCAAAAAATTCCACCAGAAGACTTCTAGAGTTTAGAAATGAATTTAGGAAATAATAATAATAATATCAACACCCATGTACCAATAACTTTCCTATACTCCAACAGTTGAGACAGAAAAAGGAAAACCGTCCCATTCACAATAATCTAAAATAAATAAATAAGTAAATAAACTATGTGTGAATGAATCTAACCAAGGAGATAAAAGAGTTCTACAATGAAATTTATAGAACACTGAGAAAAGGAATTGAAGACCTTAGAAGATGGAAAGATATACAATGTTCTTGGATAATTAGAATTGTCAAAATAGTCTTATTCTCAAAAGTGTTATACAGATTTAGTGTGATCTCCATCAAATTACCAATGACATTCTTCACAGAATTATGAAAATAATTCTTAAATTCATTTGGAAGAATAAGAAATCCAGAGTAGTCAAAGGAATACTTAGCAACAAAGAAAACAGGAACCATCACAATACTTAACTCTGAAATTATATTACAGAGCTGTAATAACAAAAACAGCATTGTATTGGTGTCAAAATAAACATGAGGGCAAATGGAATAAAAGACACAGAGAAAAATCCACAATCCTATAGTCATCTGACAAAGGTGGTAAATATAATGTTGGAGAAAAGGCAGCCATTTCAACAAACACTGCTGGGAAAATTGGATAACTATACGCAGAAAGATGAAATTAGATCTTTATCTTCCATTCTGCACAAAACTCAAGTCAAAATGTACCAAAGACTTAGAAATTAGACCAGAAAACTCACAACTGCTAGAAGAAAGCATAAGATCAATATTTCATTATATGGATGCTGGCACCAACTTCCCAAAGCTCAAGAAATAAAACCAGGACTCAATCAGTGGGATACCATTAAACTAAAAAGCTTCTGGAATGCAAAGGAAATAATGAAGACTGAGAAGAGAGAACCTAGAGACTGGGAGAAAATATTGGCCAGACATTCCTCTGATATGGGACTAATATCTAATATGCACAAAAAAATGTAACACCAAACTAAAAGTAAATAACCCAAACAATAAATAGGCAGTATAAGGAAACAGATACTTCTCAACAGAAGAAAAACAAAAGGCCAATATATACATGAAATAATGTTCAACATCTCTAGAAATCAGGGAAAGTCAAAACTCTACTAAGATTTCACCTCACTTCAGTCAGAATGGCAAAGATCAAGTAAAAGAACAACAATCAGTGTTGGCAAGGTTGTGAGGAGAAACGAACACATAAGTGTGCATCGTTAATGGGAATACAGACAAGTACAATCGCTCTGGAAAGCAATATGGAGACTCCTCAAAAAACTAGGGATGCAACCACCATATGGCCCAGATATTCCACTTCTGGATATTTCCCAAATCTAAAATTTCAATATTTTTAGCAGCACAATTCACAATAGCTAAATTATGCAATCAAACCAGATGCCTATCATTAGACGAATAGATTAAGTCATTATACACACACACACACACACACACACACACACGAACACAAATATATGTGTGTGTGTGTACATATACATACTATGTAGTTCTACTCAGTTTAAAAAAAATAAAATAAAACTCTTGAAGGGAAATGGATGGCTTGCTAACTGAAATTAGCCAAACTCAGAAACTTAAATGTTTCTCTCAAATGTGGAAGTAGAGTAAAATAAAGGAAAGGGGGATAAAAGGATAAGATTACATAAAGAATTATTAAAATACAAATTAATAGAAAAGCTAAAGGATGTCTAGAGTTAGAGGAAAGAGAAGGAGAAAGGGGAGAAAGGATGGGAGGGAATGGGGGAAGGGATAATGGGGTATAAAAAGTATATTTTGGACTTCTAAATGCACTTCTAAGATACTAAATAATTCACATCCAATCAATAAATACAGGAAAAGTTAGAAAAATCAAAGGGAGATCAGTAGAAGAAAGGGACAGGCTGTGGGAGAGTATGAGCGATAGGAGGAGTGCTAGGGAGGGATATTGAACAAATTATTTTGTTATATTGTGTGCCTGTGTGATTAAGTAACAAGTCTCATCAATATCCACAACTATAATGCACCAATAAAAAAGAAGGGGAACAAAAAGAGCTATTTAGGTCCTTTCTTGTAGTGTTCAAATTTCCATGCTAATAATTAAAAATAAATGTTTACTTGTCTGATTGTTCCATGAGGATAGGAATAATATCTAATTTGTTAAGCATAATGAAAAATATTTTGTAACATCTTTAAAAATGATCTAAACAAAAATATCAGAACAGAAGTCTTTATGGAACATTAGCTTTTAGCATAATTAACTTCATAAAGAAATAAAAAAATTAATACTGAATTTCCATTGCATTTCAGTCTTTCAGAACTTCTGTTTTAAACTACATTATATATTTATAAGTGACTATGAGCTGTAAAATTTTTTCTCCTGCATTCATGTCATATCCCTCCATTTAATGTCTTTTATGTTAACTTTTCTGATTATGCAAATTCCTGTTCAAAAAGTTTCAAATTTTATCATCCTCCAATAAGGCAATATTTTTAAACATGGCATTAAACACACCATTTGATTAATGAAAAACTTTTTAATGAAATATTATGTTTTACATTCTCTGTATACCCACCAAGAATGCATTCAATTTTCTTTGTTTTATTTCTTGCATAATACATTTCATAGAACAGCAGCATTATAGAGCTATATATAGTACATGATATCATTTGCAAACATGAACTGTACAAGATGGCTGTTGTTTTGTGACTATTATGATGTTATACCTTAAGTACACGCTATCTGTGTCAGCACTACTATAATATTATTGGCTCACACTTTTTCTGCATTAAATGACATACAGGACAAACAGACTGATTATACTACTCCTATATTTGGCCTTCAGTATTCCTGACACCTTTACATGATCAAATTTGGCTACTTTGGATGTTACAAATACCAACATGGTGTCTTCACTTGCCGTGAAGGTTGATGAAATCTCTTTAGGGGTCCCTGCCTCTGTAAATCGCTGCCTGTAGTCCCACTAGTCTCACATTGTCTCACTTGAATGGTCAACCCCTAAGAAGAAAAGAACAATGATGCAGCAGAATATGGACCCTTTCTTTCTTGATTTCTTTCTGTCTTGGCTGGTGAATCATCAAGCATTGATTGTCATAAGAGCTATCTAATGGACTTACTATTCAAGGTTCTTTTTTGTCTTATTTTATTTGGTCTTCCTCTGGGCTCTGAATAGGAATATTGGACTTTCAGAATTATGGCATAATAGATTTTTTACCATCCAAATGAAAATCAGAGACTATTTCAAGAACAAGTAAATGGTAAATAGTTACAAATGAAAATGGAATGTTACAAAGTTGGCTGGAAATTGTTCATTAAATAAAATATCCTAGAAGTTAGAAACAGATATGGATAGAGGAGTGCTGTGGATCAAAGGCATTTTAAAGTGTGTTTTTGAATATTAAAAATTGAAAGTGTATGGAATGTGCAATACATTCATGTGACTCTATGAAAGCACAAGCATAGAATAAAAGTGTCATTGGGTATAAGGACAAGAGAAGATTCTTTGCCTCTCTCTGCTTTACTAGTTTTCCCTAGGACTTGATGAATAATTAAATATAATAAATGTGTTTGGAGGAAAATTTAATCTTATACTAACAAATATACAATGAATGCCAGCTGACTCTAGTAATTGAAATGTATGCATTCTAATTTTGGGTTTGCAAAGTTATACAAATCTTATCATCAGTGAAACAAATTTTGGAGGCCACTTTCTCATGAACTTTCTCATGAGTCAATATTTTTTTAGTTTTCACCCTGCGAGCTATTTAGTCTTATTTCTCAGTTGATTCATATTTGAATAAAGAAGAGTGGTATTATTTATGTAATTTCCTTCAAATCCCAGTAGCTATGTTAAGGATTGTACAGTGACAACTAAGCATAGATTTAAAAGAAAAAGCAGCAGCTTTTTATGCTGTGAAGCAATAAGATCAGATTTGTCTCTGTAATTTTTTTCTGTTTTGAAACAAAAGAGGAGGGGGGAGCACAGTTCATATTACCATTGCAGAATTTGTTTGTTGATCTAAAAATGCTACTTAATTTTGGAGATAAATTGGAATGTGTGAGATGGGTGTGGTTGGAAATTACAGAGGGAGATAGTAAGAAGCATATTGTTTAGGACTTTGTTCATAATACATGAAAATTACCTGTAATTGTAAATCATGGTATTCTAAAATATTTACAGAAAGGTTAGAAACCATTGCTCTTTTCTCATGGAGTTTTGAAGTTCAGCAATGTCACTAGTTTATAAATCCCAGAATGAACTCAAGCAATCTAACTTGTTTAGGGCATGGAACATATTTACAGGAGCTGTTTTATCATTTTACCCAAGAAACCGCTTGCTATCACATTACACTCAGACCTGTTTTCCTCTTTTAAAAAATCACATTTAGCTTTCTTTATCCAGAAACCATGTTATTCTTACCTGAGGGATACATTGCTTAGATTCTATGAATGCTTTCCATAAATTTCCCCTATAATGGCAATATTGCCTAAATAACAAAAAAATGCCAAAAACACTCTGTATCTCATGTTCAGTGTTGTTTGGTTGGAATCCTGCGGCTGTTGATTCCACTCTGCTGTAATCTATTCAGGCGGAATTATCTTTCTGAATTACAAACCATCAAGGGACATGAATCACATGAAAAGCCAGCATGTGCCATGTTTCTAAATGTGGTAGTCCTTGATCTTTTCATGACTCTAAACCAGTCAGTGCTTGCCAGCATGGAGTTTCACCCATACCTTTCACTCTAAAAATATTGAATTTAGTTGAATATCTGCCAAGCCCTTTCCCCTCTCTCATTCATCATCTCTGGGAATCTCAATCCACATATGAAAATCCACTATGAAAAAATGATATCTTCAGATAAAAAAATGGTATAGTGTTAAAAGGAAATAATGATGCAAATTATTTGAATTGGTTCCTATTTGGTATGTATTCAATAGATTTGGTGCCTGCCATAATGTCTTGAATACAGTATTGTTCAGTAAGCATTTATAGAAGAAATTATTACACAATCTTCAATAATTTATGACAACAATGCTTTTTGTCTGTTGTTCATACCAAATCCAAGAAGAATATCAATAAATTGATGATGGATGTGTGAGGAAAATACAATGAACTCAACCTTTGGGTCTTTGCTTTATGTTTCTGTTCATTTATATTATATGTCAAGACTTGGGACACAGAAGGGCTCTAATTTTGAGAAATTTGTTTCTTATTTCAATCATTTTTATCCTTATATTTGAGATTCAATTTATGCTTTTGAAGACAGTCATGATAGCAATGAGTTATATTTGTTTCATGTACGCTGAAATGTTTTACCTAGAAATAAACGCTCAGGGGAAAAATACCCTACACATTGTAAATATGATTTCTATAAAACTATAGTTTTTCTTTATTTCCATACTGATAAATAATCTCATGTCCTTCATACTCACTGTTATGTGTATAGTTGCGGTAAGAGGGCATCAACCTAATTTCAGCTATTAGTTAATGTGGAAAAGAGTAAAGTCTCAAAAACAAGATCAATAAAAATATCCAAATAAATAATGAGAAAGTGATCAAATATTTGCTATATGTGATCTGAGAAGGAAGACTTGGGTCAATAAGAGGTTTTTTTATCTTTCAAAATCCCCTGGAGTTGTCTTAAGAACTATGATGGAAATTAGAAATTTAGAAGAAATAAACTATAGTCAAGGTAACTGATATATGTATTATCTAAGGAGGCAGCATAAAGATGTAGCAATTCAGCAGAGATGAAAATGTGCACATGTTGAAAGATCATTAACTCTGAAATAGGATTCTTCTTTCATTTGGCATGGACACAAATTTCACCTCCCACTCTGGGGTAAGGCTGTCCAGTGAAGGACACTTTGCCCCTGAATGTGGATACTGTATTGTGTTTCTCCTCCACAGAGCATGCTTAATTCCACTCCTTGAATTAATGAAGAAAAAAATTGCTATTTTTATATTTCACAGGACAATTTCAGTGCCTAGGTAAGAGCATTCTGTTGCTCTGAATTAAGTATTTGTTGTTCACTTTGTGCTTTTTTAATCCAAGCAGATTTTTATCCGTTGCTCCCATGAATTTTTGTTGCTAGATCTGCTCCCTGGATATTAGTTTGCTTTTGATCCCTTGCATCACTAATAACATAGCCTTTCTATGCCAATGGGTCATTACATTACATTTACTTTTCTCTCTGAATACAAAAAAATATATATTATTTTAAACTGTCTCATCCTTTTTGCTTTTTAATTCTAACTCCAAATATGTAGTAATGCAGTGACATTTTTCATAATCTTAACGTTCTCCTCAAGGATAATATGAAAGCATCTAGCACTTGGAAACTTCAAATGTAATGAGTTAAATTCCATAAAGATAATCATCAGATCTAGTTTCAAAAAACAAAAATAACAAATTCCAAAATATTTTGCTATTAAATTCATTAATCAATGTAAGTCTGCTGCATATTAGAGACTCTGTTGAGTGGCATTCCTGGATGAACTGTAACTCATATAACTTTCAAAAACACAAGTATTGTCTCTAAAATTTGTACTAATTTTCACATCTACTTTCAGAACATGAGAATAATGTTCACTTTATGTATTCATTTATTATTGAATGTTCTCAATGATATATACTTTATAAATACACAAATCATTATTATAATATACTAGTTTTATTATGTTAAATCATTAGGAACATTTGAGTATTTATCTTTATATTCAATCATTATTAATACCTTTTTATAGTATGTTCCTCATTAACTTGTACAGCATTTCTGTTTTACGAAAGTATACCTTCTATTATTTCAAGTATTGCAGGCATTTTTTTTTATATCTTAAAATATTTTATACTCTGTAGTGTCTCCAGGTTGGCAAATATATACACAAAAATCCATCACCTTTTTGCTTCACATCTGAATTTTTGCTTTGATTAAACGACTTTTCCTAACAATTCACAGTAAAAATGTTTTCATACGTGATTGAATTTCAAAGCTTATTTTTTCTTCCATTGTTAACTCTTAGATTTTTAACTCTGTTGGAATTCATTTGTGATGAGTTGAAGTCAGGAACAAACTTCTGTATTTGATATGGACACCCTAATATTTAAAAAGCATTTTATTGCTTGAAATGCTTTATTTCAACCATTTTTTGTACATATATAATTATATATGTGCTTCCACACTTTTATCATTCTTAATATCTTTGTAAAATATTATTCTAACTACTTGTTAGCACATAAAAATGTACTGAAGATAAATTCCCCTTAATTTTTCTTTCAAAGTTTTGTTGGAAATATGCATTCTGGATTTAAATAGCTATTCTAAATCAATAATTACGGAAATTATATTTTTATTGTTTTTCTAATTTGTTATTTCTTGTGGTCCTCATTCTTTTCTATAATGCTTATATATATATTTTTCTATCCTTAATCACTGAGATCTTTAAAATTTAGAACTATACACATTTTACCTAATGCTGGGTAAACACGAAAGTTCAGTAATTTTTTTATTTTTGTCCTTTAATTTTAAATGCTTTTACATTAGTAACATCCATATGGTATGTCAGATATAGATAATAGTAAACCTGAAAAAATATACTAGTATAGAAGAAAGTACAGTGACATTATCAAATAAAAAATCTGAGAATTCTGAATAGCATTATTACTCTGTGTCTTGAATTTACTTTGCTACAGAAAGGTAGTTAATAAAAAATGTTATTGCTGTAATGTTTTATTTATTCATTCTAAAAATAAAAATACGCACATTTAATTCATCAAATTTTTACTTTTTAAGAAGTTATCTTAAAAATAAGTTAAATTTCTTTATACTAATTTTACTATTTCAAAAAATCATTTTTTCAATTCCTCCTACCAAATTCAAATAACATGCAAAACAGTAATTATTAAGTGAGTATATATTTTAAATTCTACTCCTACATTATTTAAATTCATTGCATTTTATACTTTATTCATTTCCTTATCTTTTTTTTTAAATGTTTTCCAGTGACCAAAGATAGAGGAATAATCTTAGAACTTGAAATAAAAAGAGCATACTATCTTTGCCAATAATGGATTGTACTTTGTCAAACTGAATTCTACTTCAAACACAAGGCTTGGTTTAGCTCTAAGCTCTGTAACAATTTGCTTTAGAAAATTCTCGTAGACTATATTTTTATAAAGGAGTGAATTTTCTATATCAAAAAATTCATTTAATCTCATATATTTCCTTGCAATCTAAAGTTTGTTTCTGTGCACCCAAGTTGAAGCCTAATTTGCTTACCTCCCCCATCTACTATTTTTCCAGTAATAACAAATACTACATTTTGGCAGATGAACCAAAGCATGTATCTCCCAGGTATTCAGAATTGGTGTGAGCAAAGGCTTGCTTTGTTTTCAACCATTCAATCCGACTCCTGTCTTCCATCAGATCTAATCTGAGGACTGCTTTCTGTCTGATCACTTTGTGCAAAAGGAGTCTGATAAACCTTTTAGCTTCTAGTGCATATCCAGTGTTTTCTTGGGATGTGAGAAAAAATCTTTCTTGACTTATTCACCGTTCCCTGTATGTTTTCTCTATTTTTCTTTGGGAAATTATTTATAAATAGTAGATTCCATACAAATACTTATTATGAGATACAACCACATATAAAACTGTAAAATCTGATATAATTTTTTAAAATATAAATACGTATTAGTAGATGTATCTAATACTAATAAAGATATCACTTGTTTTTAATACTTCTTATATTTTGGGTTAATAGGGTTTTTTGGCATTTAAACTATACATAAGAGTTAGTGGAATGTTACTGTGTATATATCTGTGCCCAATCTATGAGTTTCCTGTTATGTTGGCTCCTTTAATATTAGGTAGATATCACCTATCTTTGAAATAATCTGCTTTGTGGAAGAAGGTATTCCAGTATTATTTTTAGTAAAGGCTTCTCTGCTTGCATAAAATACGTGTGTTCCTGAAAAACCTTATATTCTGAAAAATCACTAGTAACAATCAAAGGGCTTATGAGGAAAATGTCATTGGCCAAAACCTATACAGGTATGTAAACACAATCTAATAAAACCAATAATTGGTGCCTTGGGAAATGATGTGGGCAGACCAGCCAGGCAGCACAGGTTTTCAGGAAGCTGCCTGGGGGATTATTAAACTTGCACAAAAACAATAGAACAGAAAGTCTGGCTTATGGGAGGTATTGAATCAGTGCACAGGAAAGGCAGCTCTGAACACCAGAAAAAGTAAAATCTGCCAGGGAACTAGAACTCTGCAGGGGTGTGATTAGGGCTCTCTAGGGTGAGTATGATGAGTACGTACCTCATTTCCAACTTCTTAAAATAGAGCAGTAAAAGCACCCCTTCCTAGGAGGCACCCAAGCAAAATACTTACTGCTTCTTTTTCTTTTCTGAGTTACATTTTTTTTTCTCTTACTATTTTGGCTCTTCTTTAGTAAAATAGGATATGAAACAGCATAACTTCTAACCCATACTCATAATTTCCCCCTCATTACTAGAGGTTATGTGTAAAATATGTAAAATGTGTTTCTAAAGAAGAAAATTTCCCAAAACAGCATGAAAGCAGCTACTCTGAAAAAATTTTGTTTTTCTTTTTAAAACTTGGAAAACAATCAAAATTGGGAGCTTCTGTTTAATGAAACAAAGTCTGTGAACTCATTCAGAATTCTTTGAAAGGCCACATTTAAAACCACTGCCATTTGGGCTGGATCGGTGGTTCAGTGATTATAGTACTTGCCTGGCATGCCTGTGTATATGACTTTGAACCCCAGCACCACGTACACAACGAAATGTTGGAGCAAGGAAGGCCACATGAAAAGCTAAATAAACACTGATTCTCTCTTTCGCTCTCTGTCTCTCTTAAAAAACTAAAAAAATAAAAATAAATAAAAGTAAAACTGCTACCATTTGTATTTGGACAAAGCATACAACATTTAGAGTTTTTGGTCCTCAGTTCAGAACAATATTTTGGATCCTTACCCATGTTTCTAAATGCTTTAAGCTTTTACAAAAGAAAACTAGTTAATTTTCTACATCATGCATTGATCTTTCATTTCTTACCCAAACTGGGACTGTATCTCTTTTTCTTTTATAATTCTCTAACTTCTTATTGACAAGGACAAAACATCTCTAAGATAGAAAATAAAATAATGCATAATGCTGATAGGCTTTTCTAATGATAGATTACCCTGCATTCCTGGAATAAGCCCTATTTATCCTGATTCATTTTGATTTAAGTACTTCTGCATGGTTGGGTTTTCTAATATTTTATTTATATTTTGGCATATATTCAAAATAAAATTTATCTGCAGTGTTATTTGTGCTGAGTTATGCTAACTTTATAAAATGATTGGGTAAGATTTTTACATTTGCTATATTCTGGATCATTTTGAATAAAACTGAAACTATTCTTTATGTCAATTCTATTAATTTATGTTTCACTCTAAGAGCATCCATTGCTCAGCTTTTAAAATGTATCTGTCCAAGTTCCACATAGTCTTCACAAAATTGAATTTATTATTTTACATGATTTTGCTATCTTCCGTATCTCAGGTTATATATTGCCTATTTTTAAAATCTTTTTACACATCAGCAGGCATTGGCATTTAACACTTAAAAGTATATATTAATTTTTAAGTTTTAATTCCATTATAAAATTGATTTTATAGATGCTGACCTAATAATTAGTTTGTACTCAAAAAGTGAAACAGATCTCAGTTAAAATGTGATGTTGAAGTGAATAAAATTTACATAACACAAAGCTAAGACACTACAGTCCAGTTGTGGGTACCTATGACCTTGATTCATTGCTTAATTCATGTTCTATATAACTTCCATAGTGCTTTTCATTACATTTGAATCCCGGCATTTGAAATGAAAATGTTCCCTGGGGATGTGTGTGTTTGTGTTCACACATATGTGTATTCCTATTTGCACACATTATTGTTTTAATACAATAACTACTTTTAGAAATTAATGATAATGTAGAATGGAAGATTACACTTTTTACCTATAACAATCACTGATTTTGGCAAACATATACTAAAATCCTTCAGAGGTCTGACACATTTTTACCCCTTAATAAGAGGTTTTATACCCAAGTATCCAAATCTCATTAACTCTGTCAATAGGACCCTGGGTACATCCTCAGTGGGAAAAACCTTCCTAGTTTTCCCATTTGATTAGCAGCTTCCATTTTCTCATTTGATTAAGCACTTTAAATTGAATGAAGGACTCCAGGGAGCCCCTTTCCTACAATGTAAAAAAAAATATTGAATTAACCCCTTTGTAAGTGGTGGCATTAATATTTTTTAAACTTCACAAAGTTTTAAAATATGCTTCCATTTAGTTATACTGTATTCTAGTCAAAAGTGTTCTTGAAGATTATAGATTTGAAAAAATGTGCACATTCTTTACCATTCAAATTCTTCAATATGGCAAAATGTTTAAATGAAATATTTTAAATTGATAAAATTAATTGATAATGTATTCTGCCTGAAACACTACAGATATATACTCTTTTAAATGACTATTGGTGCATGGCTCTTGATTGCATTGCAATCAATAACTATCACTGTCCAAAATCAGTGCTAATATAAATAATTTGATCTCAAAATAGGCTCAAGGCATGCATGGTACTGCCAATTTTGTTGGAGTCATTATGTGTAATGGTTTGTGCATTGACTTTTGAACTGGAAACATCTGACTTTGAATCCATCTTTGTCATTTACTCTGTGTTTATGGGAAGCACATTCACAATAAAATTTACATCCTTCCAGAGAACAAACCTTAATTTATAATCTGCAATAGGACAGTCCTTTGATTCCTTTATGTGTAAAGTAGATATAATGATGATAGTAGTAACTTTCTTAATTTAAAAAAATTATAGACTTCCAATAAGCATGAAAGGCTTAATATGTGTACTTAGATTTTAGTCAATTTTATTGAAAACAATAGGCATGATAG
>PVKS010010840.1:48249-58827 GCA_004027875.1 Aplodontia rufa
TTTTTTTTTTTTTTTTTTTTTTTTTTTTTTTTTTTTTTTTTTTTTTTTTTTTTTTTTTTTTTTTTTTTTTTTTTTTTTTTTTTTTTTTTTTTTTTTTTAACTAGGATTGAACCCAGGGGCCTTTAATCACTGGGCTACATCCTCAGCCCTTATTTTATTTTATTATTTTTTAAGACAGGCTCTCACTAAATTGCTTAGGGCCTCATTAAGCTGCTGAAGTTAGTTTTGACCTCATGATCCTCCTTCCTCAGCCTCCCGTGTCTCTAGGACTATAGGTATGTGCCCCATGCCTAGCTTGTCATCTGTTTTGAGAGTAAGGAATTTCTATATTATTTTGGTAATAAACTTTAAAGGGTTTAAGCAATTAGAAATTATTTCCCACAGCGAATCTATTCCGCCACCCTGTAGGACGCTGGGGGGCGATGATGTTTCTTAAAATCAGAAAGTGTACCAGTTGAGATCTCTTAAGCTTTATACTGATATTTTCTAAGAAATTATGCAGATGTTTTGTGTATTACTGGGTTTCTAATTTATATTTCCTTCACACCTTTTATGAAATCTCAAAATTTTATTGATAAAAAATACTTGTTCTTACCCAGAATCTTCAATTGGTCTTAACTCCAGAATGATTTTCCCGTCTTAGTAAAAAATTGGTACGGGTTTCTGAGTTACACAATAGATGCTAAAATTGTCACCCGAAGGTGCTTTCTATGAGCAGTTCAAGACCAATGATGTCAAGTTCTTGTGTACATTAAATGGAATTTTTGTACAAAATTTATCTATTTAAAATATTCCTTGTACTTTATGAAACCATTGAGGGTATCAACTATAATATTGGTCAATATTATTCTTCAAGATCTTACTAAAAATGGTTTTAGGTTTACAGGAAAATTAAATGGAAGGTTCAGAATTACCCATACAATCACTTAACTTAGATACTGTGTTTTCCATTATTATAACATTCCTCAAGAAAAGACATCTGTTACAACTGATGAACCTACATTGATATGTTATAAACACCCAATGCTTATAGTTTGTATTAGGAGTCACTCTTGGAGTTGTACATTCTATAGTTTTTTTTTTTAAGAGAGAGGAAATTTAGAGAGACAGAGAAAGAGAGAAACAAGTTTATTTAGTTTTTCACATGGCCTTAGTTGCTCCAACACTCAGTTGTGTACGTGGTGCTGGGGTTTGAACCTGGGTCCTCATACTTGCCAGGCAAGCGCAGAAACCACTGAGCCACCGTTCCAGCCCTCATTCTATAGGTTTTGACAAATGTAAATACCATTAAGGTCATGCAGACTATTCTAAATGCCCTTGAAATTCTCCATATTTCAATTCATCCTCCTTCCAACCAATCCCTGGCATCCACTGATATTTTGCTGTCCCCATAGTTTTGCCTTTCCTAGAAACTCATAGAATTGAATCTTGTAGTTTGTAAAATTTTCAGATTGACTTATTTCACTTATTTATATGCTTTTTAGCCTCTTTTATATCTTTTTATGTCATTTCATTTTGAATCGTGAATAAGATCCCATGGTCTGAAGGTACCACAGTGTAGGGATCCATTTACCTGATGAAGAACATCTTGTTTTCTAGCAGATTTTGGAAATTGCAAATGAAGCTGCTTTTGCCTGGCACCGTGGTACATGCCTATAAATCCCAGCAGCCTGGAAGGCTGAGGCAGGAGGATCACAAATTCAAAGCCAGAATCAGCAACTTAGCAGGATGAGTTAAAATAAATTATAAAAAGGGCTGCGGATGTGGCTCAGTGGTTAAGTGTCCTGGGTTCAATCATTGTATAAATCAATCAATCAGTCTACTAAAAGTATCCATATACATGTGTTTGTGTGGAAATAAATTTTCAGCTTCTTTGGGTAAATATCAAGGCATATGGTTATTATATTTTATGGAGAGTGTATGTTGGCTTTTATAAAATTTGATGAAGTTGTTACCTAAAATGGCTGGATAGTTTTACATTCTCATGAATACTGAATGAGAATTACTATTCTTCCATATCCTAACCAACATCTGAGCTAATTAGTGTTTGAATTTGGCCATTTTACCAGGTGAATAATGTCATCTCATTCATGTTTTAATTTGTATTTCTCTGATGCAACGCTGTGGAACATTTTTTCATGTTTAATTGTTATAAGTGCATTTTATCTGCTAAGGTGTCTGTTAACATCTTTTGATATGAGTTTTCTTCATTTAGTTTCTTGTTTTGTTGTCGTTGATTGTTCAGGCTTTTGTGTTATTTGGGAAAATGTCCTAAAGTCCTTTACCAGTTGTTGTTTTTAGCAACATCCAAGTGCATAGCATGCTTTTCTTTTTCAGAATAGGTTTTCATTTTAGTGAGGTTCAGCTCATTATTGTTTCTTTCAAGTAACTTTGGTATTTCATCTAAACTGTCATTGTAATAAACGCACAACAATATCTAGATTTTCTCTCATGTTATCACCTAGAAATTTTGTAGTTTCCTGTTTTACATTTAGGCCCATGATGACTGGGGTTATTGTTGTTGTTTTGTTTTTTTTGTTTTTAAAGAGAGAAGGACAGTGAGAGAGAGAGAGAGAAAGAGAGAGAGAATTAATTTTCATTGAGTTTTTCACATAGCTTTCATTGCTCTGACACTTAGTTGTGTATGTGGTGCTGCTGGGATTTGAACCCCTGCACTTGGGCATGCTGGGTAAGCCCCATAACCACTGAACCACCGTTCTACCACCCCCTCATCACTTTTGAGTTATTTTTTGTGAAAGCTCTGCATCTAGACTCATTGTTTTTACTTATAGATGTACAGAACCATTTGTTGAAAAGACTATATTTGTTCCTTGCTCCTTTTCAAAGATTAGTTCTAAATTTATGCATGGATCTACTTCTTGGTCCACAGTTCAGTTCCACGAATCTATTCATCCATCAATACCAAACTCTCACAATTACTATAACTTTATACTAAGTTTTGAATTTGTATATCGTTAGTCTTCTTCAATGCTCTCTTGGCTGTACAGGAAAATTGACTTCTCCAAAGAAACTTTAGAATAAATTTCAAGTTAGAAAAAAAAAACACCTTGCTAGAATTGGATCAGAAATGCATCAGATCTAGAAATTGAATGAAAAATAATTTTCTTGGCAATATTGAGGATTTATATCCAAGTACATGGAAGGTCTTTTTTTTTATGTAGTTCTATTTTGCTTTCATTCATTAGAATTTTCTCATTTTCCTTATATGTATCTTGTGCATATTTTATTTTATTTGTACTTAAAAATTGTCTTTTGAGGGTACTAATGTAAATGGTGCTGTGTTTTTTATTTCAATTTCAATCAGTTTGTCTTTCGCATAAAAGAAATCAATTAGCTTTCCTACATAGACCTTGTATCCTACAACATTAATAAAATCAATTATCAGTTCAAAATTTTTATTCAGAAATTTATTTGTTGAACAAACAAGTTTCTAATAAAATAATATAATATATATATATAAATTATGAAAATTAGATTTACTCCCAAGAGCTCCCCCCCAATTATCCACCCTAATCCCCCACTCCTTCCCAATACATCTCGGCAAATGCCTTAGGTTGTATGACATTACACCTTATCCAGATTTAAAACATGATAATACACCTCCTTTCTCAATGGCCAGGGTCTAGCTCCTGACTGCACAGATGAGTGAAAACATTACACCCTTGGTTCTCTGGGTTATGCTTATTTCACTCAGAATAATTTCTTTCATAGCTATCCATTTACCTTCAAAGGCTGCATTTTATCTAATTGCTGAGTAAAACTCCATGGTATATATGTACCACAGTTTTGGGATCCATTCACTCAGTGAGGGACATCTGGCTTGTTTCCAAGATTTAGCTATTGTAAATTGAGCTGCTATGAACATAGATATTGCTGTGTCACTGTAATGTGCTGATTCTAAATCCCCTGGAAAAATACCCAGGAGAGGAATAGCAGGATCATATGGTTGGCTCATCCCTGACAAGCGTAATTCACCAGTTCTAATTTTTTATACATAATTATATCATCTGTGCACAAAGATGTCTCTATTTCTTTCTTCCAAATCCATATGTTTTTTTAATTTCTTTATATTAGTGTTTTAGTGGAACTTCCAATACATTCTTGGATAGCAGTTATATGAGAGAATATCCTTGTTTCCTTGCTTTTTTTATCTAATGAAAAAGCTTTAGATTTATGACTATTAAAATGATGCTAGCTTCAGCTTTGTGGAGCTATCCCCTTTCAAGTTGAGGAACTTCCCCTTCATTCCTAGTTTACTGAGATTTATTATCATGAATAGATATTGGGTTTCATGAAATGCTTTTTTTCTGAGTCTACTGACATGCTCATGTCAACGTGTACTTTAGAAGCATGAAATGTATTTCTTTTAAAATGAAACACTTTTATCTGTCTGTATAAATGCTGTACTCTGAAGTATCCATCAAAATAGAAAACTTTGATCTACTCACATTTAGCCATGTTTGACAAGTGCTTCCAAAATCATGATTAATCACAACAGAATATTTGCCTGGATGATTCTAAGGTTTCTTCTTTGACAGGTTAACATTTTTGCATTCATAATTTTACAAGCCTCTATGATTCTTTTTTTAAAAAGTGTAAATATCAAAAGAGATAAGTATGGCTTTTTACAATTACAATTTTATGTTTGATTGACTTTTGTCTTATTTGATGTGACATATCATGAAATACTATGTGAAAAGGTTATTTATAACTTTATGGTCTATTTAAAATATCAAATATTAGAACTGAGAATAAAATAAACTAAAAAGGCAACCCACCTTTCATATCAGAGACAGTAATATTACTTAACGTTATCATTTATATTAAGATTTTCATTTGAAAATTTCTCTTTATTAAAGCGGTAGCTATATTTCTGTTGACCTAAAAGTTTATCTATTAAATGAATATTTTAATTAAATAATAATTATCTAGATAATCAAAATCATTACATTTATATGCTAATTTTTAGAAATGTTTCATTTGAAGAGACATATAGTTTATTTGTTTCCTAATGCAAACATAAATACAACATTCCTTATTCAGATATGAGAGTATCATGAAATTGTTCTCCCAGAAATAGTAAAAAACTTCTTTCCTTTTTATGATCTCAGAAATCTCATTGTATATATTTTATCTTTTCTTATATTTGATTTTAACAGAATCATTGTTTTCTTCATCGTAAAATAATGAATTAATATTTTTAAAACATGTATATTCACTTATCTCCCGACTTCCTTAGAGAAAATTTTCCTTCCTTGATTTTTCTTCATTTCAGTCTGTTTCCCATTTATATGCATTTTTATATGCACTGCCATTAAATTTCCATTTGTTCTGCTATCTTTCACCTAGAGTCAACAGGAACCTATTAATTACTAATGCTGTTGAAATATTTCAATATTAAAATGTTACTGCCTGTTCATAGGTTTGCTATTCAAATAGAAACTATATGAATAAAGTGTAAGTGTTTGCATTTTAAAGTGCATTCTGTACATGCCTGTGTTTGTACAGTAATCATATGATTTTCTGGGTATGAGTGTGCATGGTCTGAGCATGTGCAAGTGTGTGTGTTTGTATGTGTATGTGTGTGCATGAATGCACATGTGCATGCCCACACTTTGGAAAAATAACAAGATACATTGAATTTAATTTTGTGTCTGTTGAAATGAGGTTCTTTTTTAGACATTCAAGTGGGTATGCACACTTGGAAGTAGTTTACATGGAACTATTTTGAATTTGAGATACAACATCATTGTATATAGTGGGTGAAAGCATTCAGTACCCACAATAATTCAGGGAATGCATACATACTGTGAAACTGTAATGTTGGTGAATCTGGAAGCTCGGGAGTTAGAAAAGAAAGCAAATCGCACTGAGAAGTAGCCATCTGATTTGAAAATCAGAAGATAATATCTTGTAAATAAATTGAGTAGAATGCTTTAAGAATGACCTGACACATCAGTTCAACACTTTCTGTAACTCGGATCCACCTGGAGGATGTCTGTCCTTTGAACTATTCTCTGTGGCCACTTCTCATGAATGCACTGCAGAGGATACACAGCTTGGTGATCTGCTTCCTGAAAAGAAAAAATGGAGCCTGGAAGTACACTATAAAAGCAGTTTTAGCTTTTATTCCAGGTAGCTCAATCTGGTAAAAATGCAGTTCTCAAAAACGCTTTGGAGATCTGTATGCTTAATTCAAATCAACACATTTTATATAAACTCATCTTTATAATTGTGCCTGAAGCATTTATCACTACAGTTTTAATTATGACTACTCAAGTTGAGAAAACTTGAATCTACTTTCAACAATTTTCAAGAATACAGCATAGGTATTAATTATAGTCAAGATGTTGAAAAATAGATGTATTTATTCCTAGTCTCTAGCTGAAATTATCTGATTATTTGACAAACACCAACCTTCCTCCAGCCCTGGTAACCACCATTTTATTTTCTACATCTATAGGTTCAATTTCTTCAGATATTACATATAAGAAAGATAATACATATATTAATTAATTCAAGCTATTCTCCAATGAATATATATTTCAAAATGGCATTTAGAAATATATATATGTATGTATTGTTAATGTGTCTGTATATGCAAGCATATGTATTTGTGCGAATATGCATATGTATACCTATAGATGTATATACATATATTTATAGAGAGGAGGATGAATCCTAAAATAGAAAATAGTGAATTGTGTTTATTGGAGATGTATCAGGTTTCTGTGGAGCTTCGCTTATGGGTATATTCAACATGGATTGCAAATCACTTTCCAGTCCCTTCTGTCTGTGTCTTGCAGTGTGTCCTCGTATGCTACTCTATTCAGTTGTCCTTACAATAGATACTGAGGCTAGTGTGTGCCACAGTATCACAGATTATTACATTTTCTGTAATTGAATTTACCTCTTCCTTTCTTTCCAATCATTGATCACTTACTTTTCCTAAAGGACTTCACTCAAGGCCTATCACTATTGACAGCTTTCTACCTTACCCAAAACACATATATGAAAGTTTATTGTATTTTAGTAACAAATTATTAAACACAGTAATTGACATGAGGATAAAATTTAGAAGAAAAATGATTTCATAGTTAAAACTGGAATACATGTTGTGTTAAAGAAATACTAATTCTGGTTCCAGATGAAATTTTGTTAGTTTGGCTTAATGATATTGATTTTCTACAGCTAAGAAGCTAATTTTTATATGATTTTTGTATATATGGAATTAGAAGAAGCTTAATGTTTTGATGTTTTTAAAAAGTACAGATTCCAATGCATTGCAATTCTTAAACACAAGCATTTATTCTTACTTATACTATGAAATAAAAATTTATTCTACTCATTAGCCATAATGTCCTGAACTAAACTAATAGTTGAAGTACTTTGGTTAAAATAAATATTCATGTGTCAAGTTTATTTTATTTTCATTAAAACTCATTGATCTTTGTGATGTCACCAAACTGATTTCTCCACGCATAGTATTTCAACACATGTCATGGATTGCCAAAACAATACTGAATTCACATATTCAAAAATAAATAAACTTACTTCTGATGGTATTACAGATATGAGATCAAGGAATGGATGAAGGGTGAAGATCCTGGACTGGGATAGGCCTTAACTTACTTTATCAATATCCATGTATGCATGAATATGTAACAATTCCCTCCAATATGTAAGACTATATCAAACAAATAAAAAAAATTGCTTCCTTTGGTTACCAATATTGCCTAACTTCAAGCTTATCTTCAAATGTCTACAAAATATAGATATAAAGATAGGCATGCATAGATCCATGTGCAAGAAATTCTTGTAGAAGACCACTACTGGTTTCTTTGATGAGCATGTTTTCCCCTCCCTGATTCCGAGGTAAAACAGCATATGATATAAGCACATTATTAATTACAGAGTTTCTGACATGGAATACAATAAGAGTGATCAAATGTTAATTGTCACACACATTGAGGTTGTTACATATACAACATTGCAAAGCAAAGACCCTCAGTAAGAATTGATGCAGGATTGTAAATAGTGTTAGGAAACAAATCATAGTAGAAAATGTTTAATGCAGTATGTTTTGGTTAAATACTCATGTCAAACTAAATATAAATGATTTAGAAAATAAAAGGACAATTTATTGAAAGGGAAAATTTCCTTTAAAAAGAATTATCATATGTGCAAATTGAATTTTGAATTTATTTTGGTCTATAATGACTACTTCTTTGGAGAGGAGCAACTAAACACTTTACTTAAATATTAATCCTTAGTTTTGCACATGTTTTCAGAGGTTCTCTTGATTGGATTCATTATTTAAAAAATTTAAAATATCAATTTAGTAAGAACATATGGGCTTTTCATCCAATAAATATATCATTGGTCTTGACAGTGAATTTTAAATTTGACCATGAAAATTAGTGGAGCCTAATATATATTTACTTTATTATAAAACTTCATTAACTTTGTTATTATACCACCAAATATTCATGACAACATGAATTCCAAGAAAATATCTCTTGTCTAATTTCAAAATGGTAAAAAATAAAGTAAATAATTACACATTTAATGTGATGATAGCACCTTTGTAATACACCATGAAGATTTCTATCTATGCGTACTTGCGCTGCAAAATAAACAAACAGATATAGTGGGATTAATTATCTATGTACCTATATCACATTTTTCACAGTTTACTTGCTTTTTGAATGTTTTTGATTGACACATATTGTTTGCAGGCAACATGTCAAGCAAAAAAAAAAAATCAATGCCATGTTATATGTCTTCATTTGAGAATAATCTATCCAGATCTTTATCACATTTTAAGTGAGTGTTTATTTTCTTGCTCTTGAGTTTTGAAATTTCTCATATGTTTTGAATATTAACTCCTTTTCAGGTGTGTAGTTTTCATCATATTCTCCCAATCTGTAGGATGCTTTTTTGCTCTATTAATAGTTTCCTTTTCTGTACAGAAGTGGTTAGTTTCATGTACTCCTTTATGCCAATTTTTAAATTTTTCTTGTCTGTCCATTTTGTGTCATGTTCAAAAAGATATCATTGCTTAGGTCGAAGACCTGAATTTTTTCTCTTATGTTTTCTACTACATCCATCATTTTGGATTTGACATATATGTCTTTAATCCATCTTGAATTGATATTGATAACTGGTGAGAGTGAAAGGGTCTAGTTTCACACTTTTGTGTGTGGATATACGGTTTTCCCAGCACCATTTATTTGATGGGATTATCATTTCACCATTATGTTTTCTTGGTCATTTTGTAAAAAGAAATATCTTGACTGTAAATATGTGGGAAGTTTTTGGAACTTTCTCTTCTTCAATCAACTTTTTTCATGTCAATACCATACTGTTTGGATGGACATAACTTCATGCTATTTAAAGCTATAATATAAAAAGTAAACATCCATGAATGCTTACACTTTTCAAAACATGTATGTAGATAGATAATGAGCACTAAATTAGCTCATTTTTATAGTCTTCTGAGTATGTGTGAAAGATTTAGAAACCTTGTGAAACACCTTTGTGTTTATCTATTTTTAAAAACATTTTGTATTCAAGATGACTCAAAACTCTGTAATCAATACAAAGTATGTGAACCAGCCTCCCATATCTATTCTATCCTTGAATGTGAATGGTCTCAATGCCCCAATTAAAAGACACAGACTGACCCACTGGATCAAAAAACAAAATCCAACAATATGTTGCCTGCAAGAGACACATTTGACACCCAAAAATAGAAACAGGCTGAAAATGAAAGGTTGGCAAAATGTCTACCAGGCCTGTGGCTCAAAAAAGCAGCTGGTGTAGCGATTCTAATTTCGGACAAAATTAATTTCCAACTAAAACTAGTCAGAAAGGTCAAAGAGGGTCACTTTATCATACTAAAAGGGACAGTTCATCAAGAAGATATAACGATAATCAACATTTATGCCCCCAATTACACCCCCCCCAAATATATGGAAAAAATACTTCAGGACATTAATCCCCTCATTGATCTCAACACAATAAGGCTTTCTTAAGAGGTAAATTTATAGCACTGAGTACATACATCAAAAATCTAGAAAGAGATCAGATAAATAGCCTTATGCTTCAACTCAACTTCAAAAGGAGGAAAAATCCAACCCTAAATCTAACAGAAGACAGGAAATCACCAAGATCCGAGCTGAAATCAATGAAATTGAGAACAAAAAAGCTATTCAATCTATTAACAAATCCAAGAGTTGGTCCTTTGAAAGAGTGACCAAAATTGACAGACCCCTTACCAAACTCACCAAAATGAAGATCGAAATGAAGCAAATCAACAAAATCAGAGACGAAAATGGGGATATCACCACAGGCCCATCCAAGATACAGAAGATTATCAGAACCTATTTTGAAAATTTATACTCTGCCAAATTTGATAACCTGGAGGACATGGACAGGTTTTTGAACACACATGACATCCCTTCTTTAACACAGGAGGACATTGAAAATCTCAACCAACCTATCACAGAAAGTGAAATTGAAGCAGCAATCAAAGCTCTCCCAAAAAAGAAAAGT